>VYZQ01023381.1:0-10536 GCA_013400655.1 Mystacornis crossleyi | reverse complement strand
TTTTTAAGCATTTCACTGGTCACCAGTCTAAATTTTAATTATTATTATTATTATACATTGTGTTACATCAAAGCATTTCTAGGACTCACCAATCCAATAGGATCAGTTTATATTAAAACATAGAGTGTACTGCTGGTAGATGTGACTGACCTTCTTCCTTTCTTGAAAGGACCTCAGGATAATCAAAGTGACAAAACTTGATAGTAATTTGATTTGTTTTAGAAAGGCTTCTCTTTACTACTTTGCTTACTGAGATGGAAAAAATATCTGTAAGTCCACTGTCAGGACAGCAAACAGTAGTTCATTTTCTCTCCATACGGTGGCAGAGCAGCCTGCCCTTCAGTATCCTGTATTCCCGGCCGTTTTCCACCAGGGAAGCAGAAAAAGGAAACGGTATTTTGTTTCGTTTTGTCTCCTAATTAGCCTTTTTCTCCAGCTCTGTGTTACAGTAAAAATTCATATAATATTACTACATAAAAGGTAGATAGTTCATGAACAGGACACCAGAACCACACAACCCATTAAATAAATAACAGATACTAATTACCGTGATTTGTTTGGGATTTTGTGAACTCCACGCACTAAATACTTCCAGAAACACCGCAGAAGACGTAACATCAGAAAATAGGACAACTAGAGGATCACAAAGCTGCTGTTCAAATGAGCTTTCAAGATGTCAGATGAGAATATCTAGTGGACTATGAAGACAACTAGTTTAGGATTCTCTTTCTCCAGCTGTGATGGCAGGAAGCTGATACACAGCAAAGTTCCAACCACTCCAGCCTTGAAGGTGCAATCCTGTGCTATTTATTAGTTGGTATAGTCCTAACCCCAGCAGGCCTGGATGGATCCTAGCTAGGGCACATCCTCTCCTCTTCCAGCTGCCCCTTCGCTCACACTGGGGCAGCAGTGACAATGCCAGTGATGGTGGCATCAGTGCAACTCCAGGCCAGGAGTAACACACCACAGCAGGTGCGTTCAGAAACACGCCAGGCTTCGTGCTCTCCCTGCACAGGGAGATGGCAGCATTGCACTCGGAGCTGCAGATGCCTCAGAAGACTCAAAAATCTTCCACTAATGAGGAAATAAGCCCTGCCTGAACAACCACATGCTCTTGCCTCAAGGAAAAGGCAGTAGTCCAGGAGAAAAAAGCATTCTGGCAGGCAGAGCTGGCCCGCAGATGAAACTTGATGTCATGCACTATTATAAATAATATTTTACTGCAATTACGGGGTTTCCAAACCCATCATAAAGATGGATGCACAGGCATGTCTCTGCTATGGCTTATTACAGATTCTCTGTATGACCAGAGATTCTATACATGATCCTGCTGGATTAAAACGTTTTGCATTTTTTAAAATTCCATTTCCTACAAACGTTTATGACAAATTAATCAAGCAGGGCATCAGCTACAACCAGCAGCGAGTCCATCACATTTGGGAGTGCTTTCCTATTAACCTCTGTTTCTTCATAAGGCATAGTACTATTCATGTAAAAGTAGATTTTGAAAGTTAATATTCAAACCTAATTATAAAAGCCTAAATTGAAGACTGTTAGCGCTTCTCAACAAATCTCATTTGCAAAGGGGAGGGCATTAAAATATATTTAGTGAAATTTTATAGCTGTTGCTTTTGCAGATGACTGCCATCTCAACCAAATCCAGGAAAGATGGAAACAAACCTGCAAAAGGGAACGAATTATTTAAACGGACCTCTTCATGATGAAACAGACAGCTGCTCTGAGGGAATTCCCCCCAGCCCAGGAGTTTTATTTTGGAGGAATAGCCATGCATCCCCATAGCAAGACCTGACACTAAGCAAGCACTGATGGCAGTACCCAGCACTAGGAGACTCTGATTATTACCAGCTTATGACCCAAGACCAGTCCTAAAACAGACCCTGAGGTTCATCACCAAGCCGTCAGACCATCCTTAGTTTTGGAACTTCTTACCGAATGGCATTTGATACTAAATGCTCTTCTACAGATTATTTGAATTAATTCTTGCAATTTTTTAATAAATTCTTAAGTTTGTTTCTAAACAAGTGTCACTTGATAGTCTACAGATAAAGGACTACCCTATCTTCCACATATATAACCAAAGATAAATTTTACCTCTTGACTCTGAAGTGTTTTAGATAAGTGCCTATACAGACACAGATAAAGTTGGTAATAAATTCAGTGTCTGAAACCAAAGCTTAAGAAACTCAGACTACAAATAATGATCAAGGTCTGGTAAAGAGGATTATTACCCACTGCAACAGTTCCCTGAAGACTGTTGTGTCTGGGCTTAAAGAGCCTCAGCTGAGAAAGACTTTCCTAAAAACCATACTTCAATTTGAACAAGATGAGTTTAATGCAAGATATGCAAGTGATCTGTGGTCCATGTGAAATGGCCAGCTAGAGAATTGTAAGAGTCTCACATCTTCTACTCTATTTTATAAGCATTTGAAATTTCACAGAGAAAGAATATTAAGGATGGATGCTTTATTGCTTTGAAGACTATAGTAAGACAAGCATTCAGCAAACAGCACTTCAAAAACTGAGACCTATAGCCTAATAATTAACCCATGCTTGGCTGTAAATGTTTTCATTGTAGGAAGCAAAAAGAGGTTGAAAGAGGCTGGAAATCCTTCTCAATAGCAGTGTTAAAGAGATCATTCTATAGGCTGGTGAAACAGTTCCTTTGATGCCTAAAATGGATGATTCCCTGCAGTATTCTTGCTTTTCGATTTATTCCTGCACTCTAACAACTCAATCCCAATGAAATAAGAGAACATACGAAAAATAAATTTATCAAACACATCCAGTCTACACGCCACAGCAAGGTTGGCTTGAACTAATGAAAACCGTGGAAATCTTCAAAGTTCTTTAGACCAACCATTTTTAGCACTTCATCCCCATTTCTCATGTCTCTAGAGGGCTGTTTGATTTCCTATACTTATTTTTACCCACCTCAGCACTATCGTTTACCTGATTCTGTAGTTTCAGCTGTCGTAGTTTCATGCTTTCATCCTCAAAGATGCTGTGAAAGCAAGATAAACAAATTAATTAATTATTGCTATTAAACAGTTTGCATTACAAGAGCACAGGATATTCTCAGACAACAACTTCACCATCAAGACTTAAAAATGACTGTTAGACATTACTTCTATCTCACGTGAAGACCAGGATACAAGGTATTAAAAACAAAACATAGTATTCTGTCATAAATAAGACTGAAGTCTAGTTTAGTCCCCTTACTAAACCTTTCTGAAAAGATTTTGAAAGCACCAAAAGCTTTGTTACTGGCAGATGGATTACAAACCTCTGTTGAGGTGGGGCTAGGAGACAATTTACACCTGAAGGCTTAACACAGTTTGGGTTGATTCAGTAAAGTCCCTGCTCCTTCATAGGATACCCAATTCTAAATTAACTCAGTTTTGTCTTGGAGTCAAACCTACATCATTTTCTTTTCCTGCCAGACGTTCCAGAACTACTATTAATACTTGAGAGAATCTGTATTTGCAACATCTGACATTAATTCCTAAAGGTAAAAAACTAATGATTTCCCTATTTCAGTGTTTCATAAATTACTTTCTTAAGAACTCTAATTTTTTTGTCCTAAGTTGTGTTCCATATAGAATCCCCATTTCCTTTTGTATGATAATGAATTATTACATAAAGTGCAATTTAGAGCAGTTAACCCCAGAAAGGGGAAATGTTAATTAACAATTAAGCACATATTCTACTGACCACAGTTGTGCTCTTTCTTTCAACACAGCTTTGACAAAGACCTCTCTGGAAGTGGGAAAGCATCAGGAAGAAGATACTTAATGTGGGAAACAGACGAACATTATATATTTTATTAATAGCATGCAGAAAAGCAGGGCAAGCCAAAATTTCAATTTAAACAGGAAATTCTCTGTCTGGTCTAGGTATCCATAAATGTCTAATGATGTGAAGTCACGAGCTGGCAGCCTGTGCTGAATATAACCCTAACACAGAAAACCAGAGATGGAGAGAGATGGAGAGAGGAGAGGTGGAGTTTCTGCAAAACACATGCCGTGGAAACTGGATTACAGCACACAGAGCTAAGGAGAAAAGAAAAGCCTCAGAGTCCTGTGAAGCCCCAGCAAACCCACATCTGACTCAACTTCAGGCAAGCAGATGACAGATCAGAGGGCTGTAAACACAGACTACCCCAGCCAACACAGGCCCTGCTCTGGAAGGCTGAAATATGCAGAAGGAGTTCTGTATACACACATCACATATAACAACGTATATACGCTAAAATTGATACTAATTGTCCAACTAGTAGTATCTTAAAGCAAGTTATGACCTCCACTGCTTTTTTACTCCGCAGTTTCCTTGGAGTAATTGGAATTGGAATAATTGGAATTATTGGAAATTCCTTATCCGTATTTTTTTTTCTAATGCATTGGAAGTATCATACCACAGGTCTAAGACCTTGAAAACATCTTGTTTCTAAAAACTGATGTTACTCCTCACACGGGCCTGTAATACATCGTGCCTTGGATTCAAAGGCAGTGGAGAGCCTAGAAAAATTAGTGTCTTTCTTGAATAGAGGTGGAGAGCTTTTGTGCATCCCTAAAGCTACAGTTAGAGTAATACAGTCATCTTCACTTGAAAACAGCCACAGCTTAAGAAAGAAACAAGCAGAAGCGCATCTACTGAGTGCAGCTCAATATACAACAGTTGTCACATGAAACTTCAGCGTAAAAGGTGCCATGCTTATTATTTACAGCGTGGGTGATGGAAAAGGCCATCTTTAGCAAAGTCTGAAAAACAACCGAAAGTTCCACCTAAAATATTCATGACCAAAAAAAAAAAAAAACCAAACAAAAGGGAGGGGAATATTCCTTTTCTTCTCATACACCTACTGACTTAAGAAATTGATAACATTCATTAACTGCAGTCAAGAATTTGTTATAAAGCAATCTACGTATCAGTGATCAGCAGCAGACTTGCAGACATGTTCTGATGGACACAAAGGTGTCCTGTGCAGATACAAGTTGCTGTCTATGGTTTTGTTGCTTTTCCTAACAGAAAATGTATCCCCAAACAATTTGAGTCTCTTTTTTCAAAAAGAAAATCAAAAGAAATAAACACTGCCACTTTAGGAAATAAGTTTACAGGGTTTCCTTCCTACCTGGAAGATGACGAAGTGCTGAAATAGTTAAGACTCACATACATGCCTTGTGGAAATCTTCAGTGGAAATTATTTACTATGTATATTGAATTATTTTCTACCCACGCTGAAATAAAGTTACATAATGTAACAGCAGCATAACACAGACTACACAGTGCTTCAGCTCTGGCCACTTAACTGATGCTCAAAGATTCTAACAGGTCACAGAGCTTGATAAAGCAAAAAGATAACAGAGTCTTCTCCTTTACAATTTACTTTTAAACAGACCAAAATTGCTAAGTAGCAGGCAAAACAAAATGAAAACAACCATCAATGCTTTCCATTTTAATGGGCAAGGATTCACACAAGCAGTAAAATAAAAAGCTAAACTCATGAGCAACGTGGCATTATAGATACAAGCTTAAAAACACCAATTTCACACTGTTTTTATTTACTGCTCCTGCAACCTTTCTTCCAGCACTTCGTCATTATGAAAGTGTAACATAATAACCAGTCAGAAGAGATCTTCCCACACTTGAAACCTTTTTCTACCCTCCACAGCAGGGTTGGTGCTATTACGAACTTTAACAGGAAAAGGCTGTGCCAGAGTCACTCCCACAGCTCACCACTAAGGAATGTAAGTGGTGTGCTAATGCAGCTGCAGGCTCCAAACAGGAATCCTCCTTCAGCTGGACTGACACAGATCAGTACTCTTTGGACGTGCCACACCAAAGCCCTGTGCTCTTTGCTTTGCTTTTCTGTGTGAAGGGTTTATGTGCAATAAGAAGAATTAAATATCTATCAGGGACAGGAAAAATAAGCAGAATTTCCATAGCTACAACACCACAGGGCAAAACAGGAAAAAAAATCCCGACCACCAAACCAGTTGCCCGTTTACCTTTGATAAATAAAACCTGAAAATTTTCAAGCAGTCTGTAACAACGTCCTCTCCCCAGCCACGGCAGCACAGCAGCCTACACGAGACCCTGCCCACAGACCCCACTGCTGCACTTACTAGAATCCACCTGCAATCCTACTGGAGCTGCATGACAGGTAACAGACACGTGCCACAGAGAAAGGAAAAATACCCAGAACGTAACACACCAGGAAAGACTACTGATAATCCAAGATACAGAATAAAAATGAGAGTGGGTAAGCAACTATTTAATAAAACATGGAAGAAGATGGCAAGATGCAAAGGGGTTCAAAAATTTGACACAGACCAACATGGAGCAAAAGGTTTTATTTTCAACTGGTAGCATCTCAAATTCCTACTGAAATCAGAATCAGCCTGGTTTTCATTTCATAATCAGAAATTAAAGTGGTATAATACAAATAAGCAATGAATTTATTATAAGTGTATTTGGTCTTTCCAAACCAGTTTCAGAACAGCAAACTACCACCATGAAGATGTAACTCACTAATTATTTAACAGATATTCATATATGCAATTGAAGCTTCATTTTTGTGCAGTTTATTTTCCTTTCTGTAAAAAAGGCACACTACATCTATTGACATCTATGAGTTCTGCCAGAATGGACATATTTTTCAATAACACTGAAATTTTGGCATTACAAACTGTGGATAGGCAGAGTTAATGCTCTTTCATTGTTTTCATTGCAGCTTGTCTGTGTCCCTGAATACAGAGTACTTGAAAAAAAAAAAACAAACAAAAAAACCCCCAACCAAAATACTTAAGTTCTAAGCACTTGGCAATAATTACCATTGAATCAGCCAAACACAAACTCACAGTATAATCCAACTCTGAGAACAATGAAAAACCCTGATAATGAAGCAGAACGTAGAAAATAAAAGCAATCCACCAGTCCAAAAATGTTCTTCCATTCTGTCCAAGGTTCTCACAAGAGAAAGGATTCTGAAGAATTGAAGAGAGCTCACCAGAAAGCTGAACAAATAGACCAAGGACTGAAAAGTGCACCTCTTACCAAGATTTCAATGCATTCTACAGTTTATTCAAAATCAATACACTCCACTGTATTCCATGGATTTGAGGGTACAAGTGACAATGAGAGAGAAGACAATAAAATCCAGACATAAATAACTGAAGCTAAACAAATTCAGACTGAAAATAATTTTTTTATTTAACACTGTGACTAATTAACCATTAGGATAACTCATGGAGCTGTGGATTTTCAACAGAAAACAACAGGTTTTAATCAAGTTTGAATATTATTTTATGTTAAAAGTTGATGTTGTAGGGTATAGTTTACCTCCTATTTCAGGTGTGGTTATCCCAGATGGGAGAGCTAAGCATTCTCCTTTCAAGTTATATCAATTAGATCCCCTTTATATACTGACTGTTGAAGCTAAAAGGAGGAAAAAAAGAAGACAAAAGGTTGTCTTTATCATGGACTAGTTTTGAAAGGAATTGACTGGCTGCAGTTGTGAATGAGAGGCAATAAGCAGAGAAAGTAAGAAAAGCCACAGGAAAGAGCAGCCTGTAGAGACAAATTGTTCTACATGACTGAGAACTTACTGGAAAGACATACTTGAAATACGTTAAACAAAGGAAAACACCATGATTGTTTTTCCTGCATTCAACAAAATGTACATTCCTCATATTTCACTAAAGAAATACTATACTCAGTTTCTCCTCCTAAACAAACAAGGCAACAAAGCCTTGAAGATTTAAAAGTTTCCCAGATAGTCAAATCTATCCTGCAATTCAAGCAGTTAAAGGTTTGGTACAGAAAAAGTAGGGTTGGCGGCCTCTTTCAGGAGGAAGGTCAGACTAGCTGACAGAGCAGACCCCACTCCAACCTTAAATGAAAATCTGACCCAAGGGAAGGAAAGATAGAACAGTTAAAAGGCAAAACAAGCTAAGTATCTTTATAGCACATACCAGCACTCTATATGCACTCAATTCTTGGTGAGAAAAATTTAGGAAATTTTACGTATTTCTGCACAGCTCTAGGGAAGGTGTTAAAGTTTCATATAGTCCGTAGTTTGGCTGAGAGATTCAGGGAAAGTGTCGAGTAGAAACTTCCAGACCATTTTAAAGTGAACTAGAGCTTGAGTTTACTGTGCCTTGTTACAAACAAGCTTGGTATTTTTGTATCAGTCTGACGCAGAAATCCTTTTAAATAAACACAATCTTTTGATACTAGTGGGAATATGAACTTATATATTAATAATCAAGATCCTTAAATTTTTGTTTCCATTGCTCTACTTCTTTTAAAGGAGCTCCAAGGCACAGTAACACCATTTTTGTCCACAAATCTTCCCAATATCTTATGTTCCATTTCTCACTCTACAGAGAACTGCTTCAATAAAAGTCTTACAAAGCTCATATAATTCCTTTTTCCTTTGGAGGACAGTTTATTAATGTGGTAGCAGCAGTTATGTCTCTCAGCAATACTCCCAGAACTTAAAAATCAGGGAATGAGAAGAATGTGGCTTGTGGCCCACATCTTCATCCACTAGATTTTATTTTTAGCTGTAGAAGTGCAAGCAAAATCAACTTCAGTAAGAAACGTGGAGTCAGCTGGTGTGAAAGTGTTTTCACTCTTTAACCCTCCAAAAACTTTCCTGGGAATTATTCTCGTCTGAACTATAGCTATGAAAGAAAACAGAAGTTGTAGAAAAGACATTAGTTGAAGAAGGATTCTTATATTTTAGAAGACATATTCCAAACAAACATTGCAATACTGTCTCTGGAAACTGCTTGAGGTACAAAATTTATCTGCACCTTCCAATCCACAAAAGAGCAGAGTCCTGACACAGCTGTAATTGCACATTTTTGGGAAAATGCGTAGCATACCATCCATAAGAGTGAAGGTTACCAAATTTTTCTGCCTTCCCTAAGGTAGAAGAGTGGGGGGTTTTAGCAAACATAGGATATTCTCTCCCTCATAATTAATTAGCAGTAAGTCTTCCAAAGTAAACCGATCTGCTTCAAATCAGCCATAAAATGCCACACCTACTTTTAAGTGACACAGCTGAAGTTGCAGCAGTATTTCGTCAAATTCTTTTCAAGCAGTTAATCCTTCAGTAAGGGCAAGTTTTAGTGTGTCTGCTTTTTTTACAGAAAGAATCCTCTCTCAGTGAAATAATTTTGATTGTTGATCCCAGTTGATCCCTCCCCACCCCAAGAAACCCTAATGCCAATAGAATACTGTTTTGAGAGAGGGTTCACAAAATTTGTTTGGAAAGTTTTTCACCTACTGAACATATTATAAGAACAATGACATGGAGTGAACACCTAGTCTCGGAAGCAATTCTGAATGAATGAATAAAAGACTGTCTTGGATATGCTTTGATATACAAATTATGTCCCACATAATACAGACTTATCTCAGATTAAGATTTATCTCAGAATATTTGAAAATAAGTATAAAATGAACAAATAAGAACAATAAACTCAACTGCCGGACCAGTGTGGATTGAGGGAGCATCTAGAGACAAGCATTGAGATCTGTATGGCCTACTTCATTTGAAAATACACCTGAATCCTCTAGGCACTACATATTCCTGCCAATAACATGTACCAATTATCTGAACAATTTACAACTTAAAGATCAATTTACAACTTAAAAAAGATCTTTAAGAAACAAAAGGACAAGCTAATCCTTTAAAACTCCTGCTTCTACCTACCTCTGGGCTTAAAAATGGAATTTTAATGTGAATTTATCAGCTACTTTTCTTGAAAGCCACATAGATCAGAAACCTATAAAAAATACCCAAATCAAACACCCACTATCTGCCCTTCCCCCCACTCCCCCCAAAAAACCCTGAAAAGGCTGGTGCTCTGAAGAATATATGTATATTCTTTTTGTGTATCTATATGCATATGGATATGTTTCACCTGTTTTGTGGCAAAACAGCTGCCCCCAAAACTCATAGCAACAGGAAAGGAATTCCTTTCTGCTGAAGAAAGGAATTCAAGAAAAAACTAATCTGAGGGGCACATGCTACAGACATTCTGTTGTTATAAAACATTAACAGGTTAATCATTATTTTTGTTGGCTAAACCTGCAAAAGGAGTGGATTTAATCCAAGCCTATCCTTGCAGCACTATGTTTTCCATACTTGCATCCATTTGGGGTGACTGTTCACATGCCAAACGTAACGAGGTAATTAATGATGCAGTTTAGTACTGACTGACCACAGCCAGGTCAATGGAGAGGAGAGGATTTATCAGTATCAGGGACACAAGCTTCTCTTTTCTTTACAGTACTTGTTCCAGTGATTTTCTAAGGTAAAATGGAACTGTGCAGGCAAGGTAAAGTGACCACTCCAAGATCACACGTGCCTTCAGTTTCAAAACGGTATCTGTGGAAGCACAAAACCCCAGCATAAAATTATCATCTCTGAAGTGCAGTGGGATATACTCTGCACTATTACACACCTACACGCACACACACCCCCCAATAAGGAAGAATTAATGT
>VYZQ01023380.1:30576-59815 GCA_013400655.1 Mystacornis crossleyi | reverse complement strand
AGCCACCCCACTGCAACAATTTGGCACCCGGGAGATTTTTCAAGGGTAATTTTTGGATTCCTGTCAAGCAGTGTGTGAATATCTGTAGTGGGGACAGGAGATGGATAATGTCAGGGGGAAGTTCTTTCCTGCAAGTATTTGGCTGAGGAAATCTGTTGTGTGACAGACATCATGAGAGCTGAATCTCGAACTTCAATATCCTACGGTCCTTCCATTTCAATGTCTATTCTAGGTTATCTACTCCAGAAGCACTGACCATTCTAAAATACCCACGAACTGGGGGGGATAATCACCCCTGGACTTGCTCATGCCCTGTTCAGAACTACCTAGGTAGATCTCTGTCTCATCATGAGCTTTGTGCTGCTGAGTTTATTCTTCTCTGGGGTGTTCCTTATCTGAGTGGCCAAGCAGGAAAAAAGATCAGTGATTCTCCTTGATTCTCAAATTTCCATGCCCTTACCCCTTCTGTGCCTCAGTTTACTCCTGGATGTAGTAAGATCCCTTTTCCAGAGGTACTGGAGTGGAAAGGGAGAGAATGGTATTTCTTTTATTGGGATTTAATTTGAAGACCGTTTGCAAGACGTTTTGGGCAGCCTGCTTGTGCTATCATGGAAACTGTCGGTCTGTGCTTCTCTGAACTTAGAGATGAACAGGAGAGTTAGAGGGGCACTATTAATAAGATTTTTAAAGCCACTGATGAAGTTGTTTCCCATATAGGGGAAAGGAGAGAGGCATGTGTGGGATAGCAGACAGTGGGAAATACACTCTGTGGATAAAACAGCACGTGCTCGACTGTACTGGTACTGCTCCCATAGAGTTGTTCAAACGCAAGCACAAAATTGTGGTTATCAAGCCTTAGGCACTACACACCATTTACAAGCTGAGGTATCAAACTCCTTTTTTAGGATACTAGGCCTCTGTCAATGCAAGAAGAGCTAAGCACAGAAAATTGCTGCAACCTGCTGCTGAGATGCCAGCGGACACTGAGCCTCCCACGTTCTGTTGTGTTCCTGGAGGCTGGTTCTGTAAAAGTGATTAATAAATGGGAGCTGTGCACATTTCCGCTGTGGCTGCAGAAGCAAAGCCAAGCCAATTATTTGCCCATCAGAGCTGGGTTACGGAGTCCCTCCTGCCATCTTCTCTATCCATTCTTTTGTTTTTGTATTGTTTTGCTGAGAGTGCAAATGCAGAGATGATTAATTGCCTTGCTGACCTGATTCTGTCGCTACATGGGATCTGCTTGTATCAAAATGCTCCAGCCCAAATGACTAGAGTGTGTCAAAGTTAGGTGATTAAAGAATTATAAAATGCTTTCTGAACATTCTAGTCTCAACTCGTTGGGACTTTGGACAGAAGCCCAGACAAGTGAGGGAGAGAGAAGGGTGAAAAATAAATAATAATAATAAAAAAAGAAAATAATAAATTGAGAGGGACTTCTGCAATATTTTGCTCTCATTTTATAGAGAAGAGAAGATTGAGAACAAACATTAGTGAGGCAAAATTACAGTGATTTGTATAGATTCCCAGGTGAACAAGTTTAACATTAATAAAATATTATGGCCTTCTCTATCACAGAACTGTTGGACCGATCATAAAATGAAAGGGCTTTATATATATAGGCAGGGGAGCGTGTGTGCTCTTATAGCATGGATGGAGGCATCTCATTTTCCACTAATAGACGAAAATCTGTGTTGGGTTGGAATAGTGAAGTGTTTAACTCTGCTAATGCTGTGGATGATTACTGCTCTGGGAGAGGATGCACCTGGCAAACTCTTATTTCAGATGCCAAAGAAAACCCAGTGGATCTTGCTGAAATGCCCCCTAAGCCACCAGTGCCTTAAACCCAGCTCAGGTGCCCTGTTAGTTTCTGTTGAGGTTGGCAGCAAGCTGAACATCCCATGGCTCTCATAGGCATGAGTGTGGCACAGCACATCAGGGTTGAGAGTTTAAGTGCTTTCTCCTGCTGCTCCAGAGTTTGTGGCAGAAGCTGAGCAAGACTGAAAGACATCTAAATAGAAATAAACACTTCAGGATGAGAATTTTTTATGTGGCGTTTGTGAGATAAGTGGTTTCGGAGTTTCTGTATTGCCTGGTTTTATTTTATTACAGGTGATGCTGAGGAATAGGCTGGGTAGCTCTGCCTTTTGCTGGCTTCTCACCAACAGTCTTTGGCCTCTGTCGTAGTGGAGGAAGAAGCTGATGTTCCCCTCCCAGTCCTGGGGCATTTCTCTAGTGATTGCTCTTACAGAAAATACCTAGAGTGGTAGGAAAAGGAGAGATGAATTTCACTATGATGCAACTCCATCGCCTGCTGTTCTGAGGCACCTCTGACTGGGGCCAAATTGCCACTCAGGTGAAGTGAATCAACTTCCATGCTTAGCCCTCTTGTGTGCTCATTAAATATACTAAGTTGAGGAGATTAGCTTGCTACCAAGGTAAAAGGGGAGACAAATTTGTGGTCATAGTACTTACACAATAAATTCCTATTTGCTTCATGTTTCATTTTCCTGTGTGATAAACTAATGTGGCACACTGGACATCTGCTTTCCATTAAACCATGCAGAACTGATGAATTGTTGTTTTAATTATTTCTATGAATTTAAAGAAGATGGAATTATTTTTTTCTTCAATATGAAGTATTTCAAATGCTAATACTCTTTGGAAGTGAAGATAACATCTATTGCAAAAACACGTTTGTTTTGACAGCACTGTATGTTTTAGCCAAACTAAATGAAGGAAATAGTGGGTTTTTTTGTTTGTTTGGTTGGTTTTTTTTTTTGTTGTTTTTGTTTTTGTTTGTTTTTTTTTTTTTTTTTTTCCTATTTCATATGACTAAGACTCCTGGTTCCAATTAAAAACCAGCACCATCCCAACCCTGCAATTCTTTCTTAATTTTGGCCTCTACCCTTTTCTAGTTTTTCTACTGTAAATATTTAAGAGATAGGAAATGCAAAAGTAGTCATCCCTATTCCCTTTTCTTCTGCTCTCCACCTGTACTTTAAATGCTGTTTTGAAATGAAATGTAAAGTAGCATTCTTTTTGCAAACAAGGTCAAAACAAAACTCAGTCTAGAAATCAAGGCAAAATTCAATCCAGAAATTTCACTGAACATTTTCAGAGAGAATTATTCTTCGCTGATGTGTTTTCTTGCAAAAGAAAGCCATAGGTTTTCTGACCAACTCTTATTACTAATAACAAAGGAGTTATCAGAAAGATAAGCTGTTACTTAAACTAGACTTTACTGTGTTCTCTTATGCTTTGAATTCACTCTAATATATAGGTGTCTTGTCATGTAACAAAGAAAGTCAGCTGAGAAAGGACATTGAAGGATTATGTGTATGTGTACACTTGCAGCCCTTCCTGAGCATGAGCTATGGGTTGCCGTGTTTGCAGAGTGGAAAGGGATGTTCTGTCCTGCCCATGCCTGGGGTTGGACAGGGTCTAAGAAACTATTGAAGAAAACCTCAGTAGCAGGGGGAAATCTACATGAGCATTCAGATTGGAAACAATAGCTCTGATTACACCCTTCAGGCTTCTTATCTACCAGGTAATTTCTATTCTAGCAGATAAAGTAATCGTGTGTTGTAGATGCCTGTATGCTGGAGAGCTGATCCATCTTGAGTGGAAACCAAGAATGGAATTGGGGCACCTGGATGGGTTCCTAGTTTGCTGACCCCGATGGGCAGCCTTTATCAAATTGCTCCACTGGGGCCTATTTGCAATGCCAGTTCTTTGGGGCAGCAGCTTTCCATGGGATGAGTAGGTTTCTGTCAGAGTCTCTGAGTCAGTGGCCTGCGTGCCCTGCTGATCAGTAGGTAAAAATGCAGAGCATGTCATACTGTGATGGGCTGAATCTTTTCCTTCCTCCCAAGCATGACAGCTTCATGTAGCCTTAGTCTGGTATACCAGTCTCCAGGATCCAGAAGCTGGGTACCACTGCTTTAGATGCTGCTGTTAGACATCTATCATTCCCAATTTTAAGAGCACTATCCATGTACTTCCTTTAAGAAGAGGGGCTGTGGTGGGAGATGAGCTCTGTAAAGTCATTATTTCCCTCAGGAAGTAAAGACAAGTGTTCCTGCACAGCCTCTCTTGTTATTCAGGCAGTTTTAGAACAGCTGTGCTAAAAGTGAAGCAATGGGTTGTCACTTCTAAACTGCTGGTGCTGTAAAGACAACGAAGGAAAGGAATGGCAAATGTTTATCTCCATGTTTATACCAAGTTTTAGTGCATCAGTCACTCAGTGCTATCAAGACTTGTGGAGGAGAGATAATAAGATTTATTGGTGACTGGTGGGATAACCCACCCAGTGCATAAATATGTTAGTAAAACTCCAGGGAGTCTTGGTCTATCAAAATGAAATAGGCAGGAAAGAGCACAGGCCTCCCAGCTATGGAGCAGCTGAGCACTTGGTGGGAGGTCAGTTCTTCACAACCAACATGAATTGTACAAAGCTCCTGATGGATTTGTGTTGTGTGGTTTTTGTTTTGTTTTGTTTGTTTTTTATTGTTGTTTTTTTTTTTGTTGGTGGTGGTGTGGTTTTTTGGGGGAGTTTGGTGGGTTTTGTTTTGGGGGGTTTTCTGTGTTTTTTTTTTTGTTTGTTTGTTTTTGTTGTTGTTGTTGTTGTTGTTGTTGGGTTCTCCCAACATTCTGTGAAGAACTGAGAAATGGAAATCAGGAAAGCAGGCACTGGCAGTGGAGGAGGAGTTAGAGGCAAGGAATAAAATATCGTTTTTCATCCTCTTGTATTAAGTCATCAGGGTGACCATGGTGGTTGGACATGCCACAGGCTGCTTGGTTGTGACACGGAAGAGACTCAAATGAAGAACTGTGTTAACTTGTGAGCAGTTAAGTTATAAGGAAAAAATGCAACTTTGATTATTTATTACTCTCTAATGTAATCATTAGAAGCAGGTGATTCAGAGCATCTTGGGGAAGGAACAGCTGAGTTTTCCTTTCTTTCATTTCAAGGAAAGAGGAATCTTGTCTCCAACTTAGTTTTGTTTCCTTTGCACTGCTTGGCCCCTTGTGATTATGTTGGTTACCTTTCAATATGAAACACAAGCTGTGATCATGATGTATCTGTGTACTTACTAGTATACAGGTATTGATGGACCAGATGGTCAATTCTACTTCAAAGTTACTTGCTATTTTTGGCTGACATTCTCGAGTTTTTCATTTTGTATGATTCAGACCTGACTGATAAACACCTGTGTAATGACAAAATTGGTCTGCAACCAAGCCCAGTTATTCACAGTATGCAGCACTGTGAGATTTATGAAAAAACAAATACCAAAGCATCTGTGGACCAGATGGAACAAAGACAAGGCAGGCTAAGGCAGGGGCTGGTCCTTGTTACAAGCAGGTACAAGTGTGGGCTTCAGCGCTGCAGGCTTACTCTTGCCCCCTAGTACACATGGCCCATGCCACAGTACCAGCTACACTGAAATGGGCAAAAGCCATAAATGGAATAGCTTCCCCTCCTGCTGTGTGGATACAAATGCATGCTTGCCACCTCTTCAGGCAAATAAAACTGGGTCCTAGAAGTCCATGAGTTAAGCCATCAGTCTGCATGTACAGTCCAAGAGAAGGCCTTGAGGTTTTGTATTTGTGCTCACACATTTGAGCGTGGACACCCTGAATGGGAGAGAGCTCAGGGCATCTCCATTCTAATCTCCTGCTCAAAGCAGGGACAGTTTGACACCCAGTCAGGTGGATAAGTGCTATTTGAGCTATTCCCTGTTGGATCTTGAAAAGTGACTTTTCTGGGCAGCTGTCCCACTGCCTGACTTTCTCACAGGGAAGATGTTTTTCCCTTGTGTCCAGGCTGAACTGCTTGTGTTTCAACTTGCACCTGCTCTCTCATTCTCCCACCATTCCCCACTGGGACAAGCCTGCCTCTTCTCGATGGGCTCCCTGTTGGCACCTCTGGAGCCCCTCAAAGCCATCTCCTCTTGGGGCTGAGCAGAGCTTGCTCCTGTTGGCTTTCTGCAGAGGTGTTCCATCCCCACTGTCCAGATAGCTCTGCCCTGAGCAAGCACCATTTTATTCAAGGCTCTCTGCACTGGGGGTGCAAAAAACCGTAGATGGTGTCTAACAAGTGCTGAGGAGAGGGAATAATCACTTCCCTTGATCACTGATTGGGCTCATGTTCCTGCTCCCTGCAAGGCTGCCAGCTCCCTTTGTTGCCGGGGTGCAGGGCTGGCTTGTGCTCTGCTCGCTGCCTGCCAGGACCCCTGCACCTCCCCAGAGAGCTGTTCCCCAGCCAGGCAGACCCCTGCCCCTCTTGAGAATTTTGGCTCTTGTTACAAGAAGCAGAACGTGAATGGAAAATAGTTCCTGCACTTGCCTGTGTTACACGTGTTGGAAGATGAGGTTGCCTGATGAAGATGGTAATTTTCTTTGAGCATTTAGCAATTTGCCATTGTTTAAAGTATGAGCATGATTTAATAAAAACCAAAAAACACCCCTAAAAACATTTTACTCTTAGGTAAACATTTTACTGTTAGGGCTCTTAGGTTCACAGTAAGTTCCAGTCTAAGGAGTTTTCTATTTACCCCTTTTCTCCCCTTGAAGAGGATGCCCTTCAGAACACGTTTGATAATCCAGGAGATGTCTCAGAGTTCTAAACAGCAGGTGCACGATGTGGTTGTGTGTTTCCTTCAGCATAATAAGAAATTCTCCCTTGCATCCACCAGTTACTGACATTTCTTGGAAGTGACACAGTGTGTGTTTCCTTCCTTTTATCTGTTAGACTTTTATAGTCTGAGAAGTTACAAAACAAGTTTCCCCTTAACTTCTGAACAACTGAGCTACACGAGGATTAGCTGCAGAGAAATCAGCATTCCTTAAGTTTAATTGAACTGGTGTATCAGACTGAACAAATTTCATTTCAGTAATGTCCAAGATTCACAGATGTGTTAACTAGTGCTTATCCAACTGGGGGTTTATTACTTTGTAATTAAATGTTATTAAAGCTTTAATTAAAATAAATAACCATACAAAGCTGAGATTCGGCTTAATGTATTTTGGTTTTTTTTTTAATGCTGGCACACTGCAGTTGCCCTGCTACAGCATTAGTGATGGGCTTTTCATCAGAAGAGCCCTGCAGACTGTCACGGGAGCAGATAATGAAGCTGATGTGCTTTGTCTCTGGACAAAGTGGACATATCTCTAGCTCCAGATCTGTGTGCAGGGTGGCAGCCCAGCAGTTAATTTCTCGGGGCGGAAGATGGGTTGTAGAGGCTGTATGGCCTCACAGAGCACAAATATATAAATAGCTCAACAAGAGGCTGTTTTCTGCTGTCAGTCATCCCGTACTTTACCTGGTCCAGCTGGAGATGACTCCATTTTTAGTGACAAATTTATGTGGCCTGTTAGAATCAAACTGGATTTCTCCACTTACGTTTTTTGTTCTGTTTAATCTTTATAATTTGTCATGCTCATATATTTACTCCATACACACAGACTCTTTTTCTTTGATTTAATCCCTTGCTATTTGTATCCCATGCTGTTTTATTTGTTAAAACTGTTATTTAACCCTAATGCTGTTACCAACTGTACTGTTTTAATGAGTGATAGATTTCATAGCTGGAGTGTGTCGCTCTATGGTTCTGATTCCTCATGGGAACTGAAATTATTCCATGCAAGATATTTCTGATGCCTTGTTTTAGTTACTCACAATCCAGCTTTCCAGCTGCTGGAAGAAGCAGAATGTGATGAACATTTAACATCTCTTATAGCAATGGGAGATGTAAAGTTAGGAATGCAAGGATCTGTTTTATTTTTTCATGCTCTTACATTTTAATTTTTGGTCTCAGAGGGGCTATCTGCCTGCCTCTAGCCAGCAAGGAAGCAGTGCTCTGACTTGGGATAAGTCTCAGCTTTGAATGCTTTGGACCTCAAGAAAAATCATAGGTTAAAAGCTGGGAAAGACCCCAATCCCCAATCTGGCAGTAAATAGACCTGATATGATGGAATTACTTAAAACAAAAATAAAATCTTAATTATCATGGACAGCTGATGGAAAGATGGACAAACTTTTATTACGCCTCTCCTGAATGTTTGCAGGAGGAAATCCATTTGCTCTGAGTTTTGGGACTGCATCCAAAGCACAGCGAGTTGGGAACACTGGCCCTGGATGATGGTTTGTGTCCAGGATGGTTGAAGCCCCCCCTGCTAGGCACCAGCTTCACAGGCGGAGGTGGGAGCTGCCTGTTGCCCAGTGTTTATGAGTGTTCCTGCACCCAGCTATAAGGCCTCTCCTAGACATGGCTGTGGCTCTTCATGCAAAATCAGAGCAGAGGTACAGCTTGGCAACACTGCTGGGAGGCATGGCAGTCTTTAGATTGGGCTAAGTGGGAAGAGGTTCAGGAGAAGTCAGGACTTGCCAGTTCATCGCAGTGCTCTGGCCTCTTGTGCAGATGGGGCTGTCTGGGTCTTGTGTTATGAGACTGCTGTAAAGACCTGCAAATGTGAATCAAGTTGAGTGCCTTTATTAGTTAGAGAAAAAGAGCAGAAAGGCAGGACTTGTGGGTTGCTGTGTGGTCAGGGGTAACTCAGTTAACTGCTCGTGCTTCAGTGCAAGCCATCAGTAACATAAGCATCATGATACTTGCCTGCCACTGAGGGCCATTTACTTAATTAAATTGCTGAGATCTTCAAATAAGAGGTGCTTTAAATAAGTAGTTCTGTGTGGGGTAGAAGTAATGGAGCTTGGTTTACAGTGGCTTTGTCTTGTGGTTCATTGCCAGCTCTGATTGAAACTTTCCCTTGGGCCAAGACTTCATGAAGTTGTTTTGTTTTTTTTTTTTCCCCCTAATTCTCTCTCCAGGCTTCACAGGTGTTCATTAAGAGGTAATCTTGGCCTTTCCTGTAGAACAGGCATTCCCAGGGGATGTTTCTTGGATGTCTCTTTTCTGCCCAGCTGCCTGGCTTGTTTAGAGATTTTTCTGTGTTACTGCAGATGTAAACGGTGGTCCAAGCCAGCCAGGAGTTTCAGGCAGTGCAGCACGAGGGGATACCCGCAGACACAGCCACCTGAACACACAGGGCAGCTTGCAAAAGCCTGGCTTACTTTGGAAGTTGTGTGGAAACCACAGCATGACAGTGCAAACCTGTTGCTTAGAAATGATGGAGGAACTGAAAGACGCAGTAGGATTCGAGTGTTTCACTTGGTCACTGTGCGAAAGAGGAGTCATGGCCAAGTAAGTCACTTGGACACTTTACTTATCTGCTCCAGTGTGATGCTGTCCTAAGGATGTCTACATCCCTTTCTCCTTTTTAATTGTTTCCTTTGCATCTGGACGTGTTCCTGTAAGAAAAGGGTCGTTTATGGATTTTCCTCAGTGCTTAAGGCCAAGGAGAGCCTGTCAAAACCAGTTAGCTGATCCCAAATCTCCTATGTTGATAGCTCTGCGGCAGCTCCCCTTGCTGTAATTCATTCCTGTTGACAGGCTGTCCAGTTGGGAAGAGTTTTTTAGGTTTTTTCAGCTGTTCCAGTTTTTGTGCACCCTGCCTTCTGTGGCTCCCACAAACAGACCAGAGAAAACGCAGGTACCCCTTGGCACCCCACTTTAGATTAGACTGGTGAATACATTGTGAGTCTAGGAAGCGGCTGGGGAACTGCTCATTACAAAGAAGGGTGTCCGGAGAGGGTTGATTCTGGGGTTCAGGGAATGGGGAACATAACTGGTGACCTCTGTTTTAATGTGAATGTGTGTGAATATACGCATTACTACATCTTCAACCCCTAGGCAGTACTCCTGCTGTGGTTAGACTGATCAAGTCAGCTCAGAGCTGACACTTCCTCCCTGTTATTCTGTGTGAAGTCCAGTGAGAAGCTCTCTGCTCTGAGCTACCTTCTTTTTCCTTGGATGCTGCTCAGCTGACGTTGGGAATAAACTGGCTGTACGGTGTAAATGCAGAGAAATATCACTCACTTGTGGAGGAATCCGTGGGTGCAGGAATTGCACTGCAGATGAAGTCAAGCTTTTGGGCCTGCAGCTGCGGAGAAAATGAGCAGTGAATAGGCAGTTAATTGAAAGCTAAAGTAGCTGTTTACTGACAGTATAGTCTTGCCTTTTCTCCTTTGTTTAATTTGTGTGAGATCACTCGAAATCAGCGTCTTTGACCCAACATGTTTCCAATATTTATTTGTTTTCCCCTTTCCAGCTGAATTTATTTGCCAAGCCTTTTATCCTTTCTTCTTTTTTCTTTCTTTTTTTTTTTTTTTTGAAGCCAGAATGTTGTATTGTTGATCCTCACTGTTAAACTGCTGCTATGCATCAATTGAAAAACGGATTCTCTCACTGAGCCAGTTAAATTCTGCTGATCTTCACTCAACAAGTAATTGGAACTTCGGAGAATAGGGATGCAAGAAGGACTACTTGGATAAAGAAGGGTTTACGGGTTTCGGCAAAAGGAATTTTAAAATTCTTATGGGAAACATAGAGTAAACGTTGAGTCAGGAAAAGAGGTAAATATTTGTGGGATCTCATTGATTGAATGAGGCTGTTTAACTCTGCCTTAAATTCTTCGCAGGGCTGAGGGATTCATTCCTTGAAAGAATAATGTGGTTAATAATAATGCTCCTACTGGGTGAGTTGCTGACGGGTAGTTTGTACCTGCTCAGCTTTTTCCTGTTTAAATACACTGTCTTATAAATATGTAGTGTCAGTGCTTTAATTTAGAAAATCACACTGGTCAAAAGTGTAGAACAGGAAAGCATTTTACTGAGAAGATGAAGTTTTCTTATGTGGGAAATTATAGAAAATAGCACAATAACACTTCAGTATTCTGATGTTATGGCTGCTCATGATCTCTGACTCTAAGAGCTCCCTATAAGTTAATGTAGAATGTGGTTACCGAGCACAATCCCTGGCAGTTGGTTTGTTTGTGGATACAGTATTGACAATATTGTAAGCAAAGCCAATATGGGAACTGTTTGGGATTAGTTGTCATTAGAGCTGGCTGGCATTGCTTTCATTAATATTAAAATAATTAAGAGTATGTGAAAAGGTTCGTTTTGTTTTTTTCCAAAGGGTTTACAAAACTTGGGGAGAACTGAAATGAAATACAGCTTTCTTGCTGCTTACTTAAATGCTTCAGGCCCCATTCTCAATCTTTTTACGGAAGAAATGTGAGGCCAGCAAGAGCTTTCCAACCCAGTTGCCAGAAATGGAGGCAGTCAGGGCTGTCTCCACAGAGATCCATGAGTACACTTAGAAGTAAAGGAGGTTGTATAGCTGGGAAGGAGAAATTGGGGCACTCTATTTCCATCAGTTTGCTTGGATGTCACTTGTCAGATTCAGTAGGCAGGTATTGGTTTGATTTTTTTTTTTCCTCCCCTCCCCTCTCCACTGGTACAAAATCCCTTTTAGATGCTGGAGGGAGAGAAGAAAGAGGATCTGAAAATAATCTATATAAAATTCATTTTAAGAATCTTTCTACCTGCAAATTATTCTGACACAAAATTCCCAGTTAGTCATTTTCTTCAAATATTTGAAGAGCAGTCAATCACAAAAAGTGTCTTATGGAAGGATTTTGCTTTATTGTATTTAATGAAGCTGAAAGTACACTGCTTAATACCTGGGCACCACGCTAATGAACGCTTAGAAATGCCAGAAGCACAGTATAGACAGGCATTGGTACTTAACATTGAAGAAGTATCCAGAATTTAATACCACGGCCCAGTGTGGGAAGTGCTGGGCAAGGGATTATATGTGGAAGGTACACCTGGTTGCAAGTAAAGCCATGAAGGATGTGAAGTAAACTGAGAGCTAATGTGGGCAGGATGATCAAGATGTGATGGGAACATGACCCTGGCTGGTGAGCCTCAGGAATCCTGAGTGATACGGGGTAAAAATCCCAAGGTAAGTGTAGAGGAGAGGCAGTGTTAAAATAAATGCTCAAAAAAATGGTGGAAACCTGTCAGCAAACCAAGACAGAGATGGACTATTTAGAGTAGTTCTGAAAGTGGATCCAGGGATGTTTATGGCAGCAATTTCATTGCTTGGAAACACTTGTTTTTAATATCTAAGCTTTGTGTAATATATGCAGTTACGTCTCCAGGGAATTAAAACAGCAAGAATTGTTTGAATTGTCTGCATATATTTGTATTGCTGTTCAGAAGCTGACTCTCCTTTTGTCTGTGTTGTTTTCATTAGTTTCCTGGATTGAAGCTACACATGAAAAACGTTTCAAACCATTTAAGGGGCAGGATTTTATTTGGTAGAACTATTTTGCAATCGGTTACTAAATCCCTTTGCAGTGCTAGAACTGAGCCTCCCCTTGGCTCTGTGGGCTGAACAGCTGGGTTGGAGAGTGCCAGATTGCCCATCAGTGTGGCCCATCAGATGTTCACCCATAAAGAGGGTCCCTGCAAGGAGGGCAGAAGGAAAAACAATTTAAGCAAGCATTGTATTGGACCATCAGGGCAGGAGCCAGAGACCTCACACTGTGGAGAGCTCTGCTGGCAGGTGGCTGTGGAAAACATCACCGAGTAGGCAACCCTTCTCTCTGGGTAGCCATGCAAGGTTAATATGAGTGCTGACCACCCCTAGCCTAAAGAACTAGGATTTGGGGGTTTGGCTTAAAAATCTGCCCATATCTTCTTCAGTTCCAGTTCTTCCAAATCAAAACCTTGGTTGTTCAAACTAAACCTTTAAGTGGTAGATTCTAAGCTGCTACAAATTCCCCTTCTACTGATGGGGATCTGGCTCAGCTCTGGCAGGTTTGGCCTTAGTTTTGGATTCTGTTCACACATGTGCAACATTAACAGCTTGAATCAGTGGAGTAGCTTGGAGCAAAGGTTACCATTTCAGCTGCCTTGCAAATCCCATATCCAAAGCTTGTAATGTGGTGTTACAGCAGCTTTTGTGCATGATTGGTTTTTTCACCTGGAAAGTGCTTCAAAAAAGTGTTACCAATGAAACAGCTGCTTAGAAAATTGGCCTGTAAGTACCACCTACTGAATGTGACAAGGGACATGGGGGTCTTGCCTGCGATATCTGCACCTCTCCTGTCAAAAATGGATTCTCAGCTGGCTGCAGGTGAGCTGCTGTTGTCCTTTAAGAGGAAGCCATGGTTGTGTTCCCACTGTACAGACAATTCCTGCTCTATTGCCAATTTGTAGAGACTCATGGCCTGGCTGTGCCTTGCCGTGAGTCTTTGAGTTGTACATATCACCACTCCTGCCCACAAAGAACCACCAGATTAAAGTTTGGAGGTGAAGAGGTGTGTGGCCTAGGTGTGTGCAGGTGATGAAGGGATTACCAAGGAGACATGTCCAGGACGATTCAGAAGAGGGAGGAGGATGTTTGGGCAGAGGTCTGAAAGAATGAGGAAAGTGGATGAAATCTCACAGAAAATGAGGTCTCCAAACCATGAAATTTCCATGGATTAATAAAAGATAGTTTGTGCTATACTTCAAGGGTTGGCTTTGAACTCCTTGGGGGAAGCCAGAGTAGACAACTGGAACAATTCCTTTAGGTGATGAAAATCCACAGACCAGGCAATGTGTCCCAGAGGGGTTATATTCAGCAGAGATCAAGAAAAATAGTGCAGTGTGGGGTGAGTGGTGCACCCAGCTTCCCAGGAGAGTTGGGAACAGTCCCTTCCTCCCTGGCTCTCTCATTCTGCACACAGTCCAGACAGTTGTTTGAATTCATCACTGTAGCACTTCAGCTCTTCCTAAGGTTTGGCAAAACAAAGCTAAAAAAAAAAAACAACAAAAAACAAAAAACAAAAAAAAAAAAACCAAAAAAACCACAAAAAAACACAACAGTCTGTTTTGCCATTTAAAAAGAAAATAACAATCATGCCTCTGAGTGTCTTCACACATTTATTTTCCAAAGATACAAGCAGCCTGTCTGTTTGAAAACAGAATGAACCACCCCCCCAATTTCTTCTTTTTTAAAGGCAAGCCAAATAGCAGTGCAATACAAATCCAGGAGCAGTTCACAGTTAAGAAAAGGCAGCTCAGCATGAGGTGACGAATAAAGCTAAAACGGCAAATAAGTGAGCTGACAACAGTAAGCCCAGAGAATGCATCCCATGTTGGACTCTCATACTGGAGAAGGACTGATTATGTGGGGAAATGTGCAAAAAATATATTTGTGCCTATTTCAGGAGTGCTGCTCAGGTCTGCTCAATATTGTAACTGTAGGGGTCTAAGTACAGTGATGGAGGGACCCTGACTGGCTGTTTGACAAAGCCATTTTTAACTATGTTTTGTTCTTCTAGTATGTGTGAAAAGTGCTAACCTTCCAAAGAAAAAAGGTAGTGCTTAATAAAAAAAATAAACCCAAAAACAAAGGAGAGGGAAAGCCCCAAAACATAACTATGGATAAATGCCCTTAACATTCAAATTTTTGTTAAAAATTTTTCAATTTAAAAGAGCAAAGTGTCTTGTGATACTTGTTCTTGTGCCTTAACGTCCTTTTCTTCTGCCATCCCCACTCGGATGGGCTTGTGAACTGGACTGTGTCCATGTTGCATTGTATGGAACTCCACCACTTTCCATCCACCACTGTTATGGAGGACTCACCTCTCTGTGGCATTTGGCTACTCCACTTTATGGAGATACCAGCATTTTTAAAGTCAGTTATTTCTTTTGCCACTATACTTATGTTGCATTGTTTTTCCACAAGGTATCTGAAGTTGGACTGAGGAACAAACACCCTTTGAAATCCAGTACTTACTGAAGAACACGAACTTTATTGTTGATGCTGATGGCATGATGGTTTTCCTCTTGTTAGTCTGGAAGTATGGCACCAAAAAAAAAAAAATTGCTTTCTCAAAGAGCCTGATACAAGGCTCACGGACATTGTTGGGACGATTCTTGTCACCTAATGAGTTGTAGATCAGGCCTTCATTAGTTTAAGAGGGTGAATGAAACATTGCTGAGTCTGCATCTCCATTGAAAGTCTGTTTTGAAATACAATAGAAAGTTCCTCAAACTTCTGTTTGTTAAAAAGATGGACCAAGCCCAGGCAACTTCTTGAAATTTATCATTGGCATTATGTGCTAAGTTCTTGGTGGAAGGTCTAAATTACCATTGGTTACAATAAAGTTATTATTCAGATTTAATTAAATGTAAATGGAAGTTCTTTCTTTTGTAATCATTCTTGGGGAAAATTATTTTAGAGTAGACATATTTCATAAAAAAAAGGTTCTAAGGAATTCAGTCTTGGTAGAGACAGGAGTGATGGGAGCAAAGTGGGACTAAAAGTAATTTTATCACTTGATAATGAAAACTTTTGTCTAACTTTTAGAGTTAAGCTTACTTGGTTCTTACCTGCTGCTGAACTCAGTGTTGCTGAATGAAATATTCAGACAAAGGTCTTGGGTTTTGAGGAGCTTCTTCGTTAGTTCTGGCACACAACTTTCTAGTTGAGACCTTAGTATCACTGTGCAGTTAGGTGCTGAAGTAAAAGTTAACGTTGTAAGAGAAGTTTTGTGCTAAAATCAGTGGGAATTGGGAATTCTTCTTTAACTTAGCTTCTGTATGTTGACATTTCATTGGCACTACACTTGCTGCAGTGTTGATATTGCTGACTTGTCCATGGTTATGAGAAAGGCAACGTGAGATCAAATCTAGAAGAGTTTGTTTTCTTATATTGTGCTGACATCTTGCTCTTTCATGGGCTAAAAAAGTTTTATTGATCTTCAGGTTCTGTAGGAGACCAAACTGTATATTTAAGCTGCTGTCTTCCTCTGTGCATCTGGTTTTGAGTTCCACAGTGTAGGCAATGCTGGCTGAAACTGTAGTTCTCCAGTAGGGAAACCTGTCAGGCGTAACTATGAGGTTACATATCCAGCAATGGCTCTGCAATGCAAGAGGACTAATGTTTTTTGTGTAGAAGTATTTAATTTAGCATTTAATACCAATCTGTGTTCAACTGTGGCATGTAGGGTTTGTCTAGCTGGAGGTTGGACGTGGAGCCTGTTCCCGACCCTGTGCCGACAGATGTGCAAGATCCCCCTCTGGAGCTGCTCATCTTCCTACACTGAGAATAATGGGGGTCTGCAAGCTCAGTCTGGACAACAGCGTTAAAAAACTAAAATGATCTCAAATTCCGTCTTAAGCAACAAGTAGCATCTCCTGTGGAAATGAACAGTGATATCTGTGCTCCAAATGACCCAAGATTTCTTGGAGACTATATCCACACAGATCTTCCCTGAACTGCTGACACAGTCCTTGGTGACGGACTGTTACCAATGACTCTGTTAACCCTGAGTTTTTACAGGCTCTTTTTTCCCCTTGTTCCTGAATTTAAAGGTTCAGGAAGGCTTCTTTCTCAAAATCTGCAGGTACGATTTCCCTCATGCAGATAGTATTTTTCTGTGCAGCAGTTTGATCTGGAAGCCGATGGTAATGTTTTCATACTTGCTCAAAGAGCTCATGAACACTTAAAAGCCAGTGCAGTCTGCAGACCTATTCTTGCCACATCTCTCTTGACAGGTGAGATGTACTTCCTTTTGGACCAGCTGTTTCAAAGGCTTTTATTCATGTGGTGGATAACCGAGGAAAATCAACTGGTTAAAAGATAGAGTTTGACTTCCCTCTTTGATCAGGAAGAGAAAGAGCCATTCAATCACCGTCTTACCTAGATCTTAGGAGATCTTTCTGTATTTCAGTCCAACTTAAATCACCCACCTATGTGCGGAGTTGGAGGAGAGGGGTCATCAAAGACCTACCACTTAACTGAGGTTTTCTGTTCTGACTCTCATGATTGAGGTTGACAGCAGTCCAGAAGCAGGCTATACGTCTTCAGGCTAAGGATGGTACTTTTCCATCATCTCGTAATACCGCCACATAAAGGTAAATACTAAGATATTTAAAGTAGCCGTGGTACTTGTTATGACTAAGCAGTTCAGCTAATTTTTAAAAAGAAAATCCATACTTGAACTGACCTCTGATAGACTTGCTTGATACTGAATAAAAAAGGAATTCTCTCAGCTGATAAACTAAAGCTGTACTGAACCTTGCCACAAGTGTTAAAGACTTAAAAGTCACAAACTTGCTGTGATAACCCTACTGCTTACACACTTAATACTTTATAGTTGGTATCTGAAGCATGTAAAAGTATACTTGTAAAAATGAACTTAGCAATGACGTCTTCTCTCTAAATATTTTTTTTTTTTATTTAAATAAACCCAGCAGTTGCTGCCTGAAATAAAAATACTGTGTCTGCTAATTAGGACTTATATGGTAAATTAAAACTGGCATTGGGTAAAAAACAGTATCCTGGACTGGTAAATATTTCAAATTAAAGTCCTTTTATTTCTAAATAGAATAATAAGAAGGCATCTGTTCTAGAGTAGCATAGCATAGAATGAGTTATACAAGTAAAATATATCGTTATGCTGAGTTATAATGACATCCATGGGGAGTTTCTTGCTTTTAGTTTATTGATTTATAAGCAGAATTATAATGCAATATGATGTGTAGAAGAGATTGTGGAGTTGTGTTTCTGTAGCGAAGGCTTGGGAGATGAACTGCAGGATACACCTGTCCAATCAAAAGAACTCGGGCTGATTATTTTGTATAAATCACATGGGAGCAATTTTCAGGTGAAGGACACATGGCTACTTGGTGAATGCATTGCAAACTGTCAGAAAAACTAGTCAGCTGAAATTGTTGGGTGGAGGTCACCTTGGGGGAGGCACAGGGCAAGTGTTTTGCCTGGAAATACTTGATGTGCCAACTGAGTGCTCTTGTCTCCAGCATTGCTCTTTCTCCTGAGCTCCAAAGCACAGACTTAAGTACCATGGAGGAACATTCAGTAGTGGCAGGGGAACTGTTTTAAGCAAAGCAACATCTTTTTCCCTGCATGTCAACCTCAATTCACTGTGAGTACTTTGAAGAACAAATTAAATTCCCCATCGCTAAATTCTCCTTCTGTAGTAAGGGTCATGAAGAGTTTGGGGACTTCATATGTTTGTGTTCATTACCACAATGTGTTCTGTGCAAATCTGGCTGTGGGAGGTAAGGAGAAAGTGAATAAGGTGGTAAGGTCCATGTAAATCATTGAGGCCATCAATGTCACTTGTATTGTCACAACCAAAGGTTCAGTGAAATACCCATCATAACCTACGTGCTGTTTCAGAGGATTTTCTGAACCTTCAGATTTTCACTGATATGTGGAAGACTACTTCCTTTTCCTCACTCGTAGGAAAATAGAGTTATGGCAAAACTAGACCCCTTTACATTATGCTCACAAACATGTGTCTTTTCACATTAGTATTGAAAACTGATAGTTTTCCATGCTCTTCTCGGACCAGGAATAGCACAACATGTCCGCCTCTATTGACCTTGGAGTAATTGCTTTTGTTACGAAATTCTCTTGAATGTGCAGAAAAGGTCATGGAAAAGGGGGCATTGTTTTGAGAAACTGTAGCAGTTCTCTTTCAAGGTATCATCAAAACAGGAAAGTTGATGTTTGTAATTCCTACTGAAAATTTCCTTTTCTCTTAAGTTGCTGATGGGATTTGTTTTCATCGTGTTTTTTACAAACCTCTCTAAAGCCTCTACTGGTTTAACCACTGCTCCAAAGCCTTGTTTGCTGTGGTGGCAGTAAGCTGAGAGGCCAATAGGAAATCACCTGGATTGTGTGAGGGGCATTTTGTGGCATACTCAGTTGGAGGTGAGGAGGAATTATATCTGGAATATGCTTGCTTCATATTTTCATTGATTAGTTTTTTTGGTCTCAAAGGCAGGTAAGAACAGAACAGAATTGCTGTATATTAAAATGCCTGTAGCAGTATTGCACTTTTTGTCAGTACTGAGGTACAACTTTTGTTTTGTAGGCTGGATTAGAGTGTCTCTTTTGCAAACTGCATTGTGCCAACAAAATATTTACCAGCCAGAGAAATGCTGCAGGAGAATGCTTTTCCATTGTGGTTTAAAAATTTTTAGCTGTAATTTAATTTTTTAAAATTGAAGACTGGAAACAGAGAAGGAAATATCTTGAAGCCACGTGACTTTGAGTAAGAAAGAGCACCTGCCCTATGCAAGCCTGTTTCTTTTCAGTACTTGATGAGGTGGGTAACCAGAATCACTGAAGACTCATGCGTCCTAAATCTATGAGTCTTGAACTGTGCAAATGTGGCTCCTGTGATACTGAATAGCTTAGGTGACCACTCTAGCACCTGGGGTTTGGTTTTTTTTTTTGTCTGTGGGTATTTTTTGTTGTTGTTGTTTTTTGTTTGTAATTAAAAAGGTTCAATCAGTCCTGTTCATCTCAAATGAGGCAATGCTGCTAATGACAGTTCAGAGGATGCTCTCTTCTTGGAGTACACAGTCTGAATTTATACGAGATAGCAGCAGTATCTTTTTGGTCACATGAAGATAGACCCTAGAGCTCTTCACATTCCAAGGGTTTCACTGGAAGAGTTGAAGGGGGAAGGGATGAATTGTCTGACATACAAGGAATTGAATCAAAATTCTTTGTAATCAGAATTTCCAGCCTGAAACATACATAGGTTTTCATAAAAATATTAGATCCAATGTATGTGTTATCAGAGGCAAGCTACAACATATCACTCTTTTTGTGAGATCCTGTTAGCCTGATCTCAGTGTATCTGTGTTTTCTTTCCAATCATCTTTGTCTCTCCCTGTTTTTTTTTTTTTCTCAACTACAGTTCTGTCCACCAATTCGGTAATTACTGTCTATCATTTTAAATGATGTGCTAAGGGCCAATATTTAAGGTCAGGGCCATGAGCATCAGACTTCCCTTGAGACTAGAACTGGTTGAGTAGGAAGAATATTGATTCACTGAATAGATCAACAGAAAAGAAGGAAATTTTTCAAATGCTTTTGACCTAGTAGCATTCAGCCTTCTCTACTTGAGGGAAGTTAATGAAGGGGTAAATCAAATATTGTATGAATCATGCTTCAAAATACAAAATGAGAAACACTGAGGAAAAGCAGCCCAGAGGCTTGCTGCTGATAGCTGGGAATGTGTAATAGGCAGGGTTTAGAACAGAGTTCTAAATTTCTAGGTTTACAGAAAATGCAGAAATGGGTGAATTTGACCCTTAACTGAGGGTGGAAACTAATTCACCTCTGTGGCTACTTCAGTGGATTTGCATCTTAAATAGGAACATAGAAGTGTCAGCAGAAGTCACTGTTTTACCTAAAAATGTATGAGGTAATTCACAGAAAGGGAGAATCTGTAACTTACTATTCCCTCAAATGATGTCTTTTAATTCAGGAGAAAATTATCCTAGTTCAACTCCAGTTATTTCTTACTTTCCCCAATATGTGTAACCCTGAGCAATTATACTTTTTATTTCTGGGTAATAGTATCAATTACAGAGCATTAAGAACTTCCTAAGCTACTCAATGAGCACTGCAGGTGATGAAAAAACAGCCACCCTGTTCCCTAAAAGACAAACCCAGAGATAACTGCATCATGGCTTGTATAGCTGGCATTGAAAGAAGGTTCCGAGTTCAGGTACCCATCTCCCATTTGGTGGAAATCATAGTTTGGAATCTGCAGTATTTGATAACCTGAAACCCCTGAATTGTATTTTGTATCTCTGGTCTGAATAAATAATGTGGAAATATCAAAGAACCTTTTTTGTATGATGAACAGTAATAGGGAGAGAAGCAAAATAGTGATCCAAAAAGACCTCTAGATGTCTTGGCTGAGTTTAACTTTCTTGGCAAATCTTAGTTACAAATAACAGAAGCAGCCTGCCCTGCAGAAGGAGAAAAGTGCCATGCAAGAAATTTGCTAATCTTCTGGGTTATCCACTCTGATACTTTTATCCTTGAACATGAATAATTTATGCTCAGGAAGTTGGTTTCTCTCTGACAGACAAGCATTTGTTGAGAAATCTCAGTGTTGGTCTTTCAGAGCTATCCGTGTGCTTCCTGTTGCCCTTTTAGAGAAGGCATAGATGGAAAACAGAGAGAAGCTTAGGCTTTTTTTTGCAAGGAAGTCTAACAGAAGTGCTCCTACCTTCTTTGGTTTTATTTTATTTTAAACTCTGTTAGGAAGCTCACGAAATGCTGCAGAGTAGCAGAACATTTTTGGTGTCCGCAGTTAACCATTGCAAGACTGGTGAGCAAAAAAGTGTTATCCTGGAAGGGTTAGAAATGAACACTGGTCTTGTTAATTGCATAAACTGAGTGTTTTTATAATTTTCAGTTTTATCTCTTAGCACCTCTTTATCTTTGTTGTCTGTTGTCTGTTTCTTACATTTATAGAACACCAAATTTTTAATGAGCTCATGTGGAGCAGACAGAGGAGCCCAAGGCCAAGTCTTAGCCTTCAGCTTGGCTGGAAAAGGGAATAATTAAACGCTGNCACCTCCCAAGAGGCTTTTGACAGTCAAAGCCACTTTCCAATGTGGCACGGCCTGGGTGTGCTTTTACTCACCATAAACTGAGGGGAATGCTCAAAAAAATCTTGACTGAGACTACATCCAGTTTCATTTGTCAGTGCAGGTTGGACGGTGCATGGACAGAAAGGGACTTTTAAAGGGAGTGTATAAAATGCTGCTTTTCTGCTTCATGAATGCAGAAGTGTTAGTGAGTTTTGTAGTTTATTTCACTCATGATCCTGGAGGATGTGAGTGACACATAATATTTTAACAGTGAATGGCTTCTTTTATATGATCAGACAGTACAGAAAACCATGATTAGGGTGGAGTTTTCAGTACCTGTGTGTAGGGGAAAACAGAAGCGGTCTGTGACAAAAAAACCTGTTGGAGATAATGTTTCCCAAATGATACCAGATTTGGGGTCCCAGTCAGTAAATAGCTCAAGGGCAGGGCTGCCATTCGGAGGGACCTAAGGAGTTCTAGGCCTGGGGTGAAATAAACCCCAGGGAACAGCCTGAGTGGGGAGCAGGTGTGCAGAGGGAGCACCTTGGTGGGCTGCAGGTAAGCCAAAGACGCGCATGGCAGTGAATATGGCTGACAGTACACTGGGCTGTATTAAAGGAGCAGACCCATGGAACTGGGTATCCTCCTCTATTCAGCAATCAGATGCTGAAGTCAGATGGGCTTCTTGGAAGGAAGGACCCAGAGGAAGAGGTCACAGGTGATACGCTTTTAAACATTCAGCCTTGTTCTGTGTGAAGAACTATCTCGAAGTACTTTGGTAGTGGAAATGGAGATGAAGAAATAGGTGCAAGATTGAGTGCAGCTGGCAAAGGGCACCCTAGATGCTCAGGATGAAGGATAATCTGGTAGCTGGGATGTGAGCCATCAAGGGGAAGAAGAGCTGTAACAGGAGGGATCAGGCACTTGAATTAAGAGAATCAATCAGTGATTGGTAACTGGCCATGGTAGACACCTGGCAGTGTGACTGTACAGCTGTGACCCTTGCATCTGGATGTGCAGAGATGGACCCCTGCAGTACCCATACTGGAGACAGTTACATGGGTTTGTGTCCAAACCAGGAGTTCCAACAGAAATCTGATTTCAAGTGCAAAGTCATTCCTCACTGATTGATATGCGCACAGGGAGTCAGGGGTGCACTGGAGCAAAGCTACCCCCTTGCTGTCTGTTCTGGCAGTTTTAGGACCACAATGACCTATGGAGCAAGCCTGAGGATGCCATCAGGCGGGGGATGTATCTGGCATGGTGGAGGTGGATTCAGCTCCAGACCTGTCCCCTGTCCCCACTCCTTGGTGATGAGCAGTGACACAAATATGGTTTTGTCTGTGGATGTTAGAATTGTGACTTTCCAACCTTCCTTTGCTTGCTTTTAGAAGAAAGACGTGAGATGATTCTTGTTCTAAAATTAAATAGCTTTGTTCCATTGCCAGTGAAGAAAAAAGCAAGAGTTAATTTTTTTTTCATTTACCTTAAAGGATGCCAAACATGGATTGAATTTTTTAGGGAATCTGTAGCATTGCCAGTCTGTCTTCTTGTTACTCTGACCATCTTCACCACATCTGATATGCAAATGTGGAAAGCAAGGCTTGGTTTTGTAATGACTATTTGCTGACTCTTTTTAACTGCTCTGCTCTATTGCAAAGGGGGAAACATGTTGGTGAGTTGTTTTTTTGTCCTTCCTGAACTGCCCACAAAGTGGAGTCAGACAGATACCTCCTGGTCATACACCTCACAGAGATGCTTGAGCAAATGTAAAAAGATCTGGACATACTAGTTAGAGGTGGTTAGAGGAAAGAAAATCAGCTCAAGCTGCTTCTTGGGACTGCCCTTACTAGTCTGAGGGTTGTCTGGACTCTGATGCTAATGGTGCACAATGTTTTGGGCAGCAGAGAGGATGCTTGGAAGAAAGGACACAATCATACACATACTTGATGGATCTTGTATCTCTAGGGGAGTTAAGGGGAGATGTTTAAGGGAGATGCCCAACTTCTGAAAAACTGGAAGACTTTAGACTAGCTGGATTAAGACATGTTAGTGTTCACAGCCAACCAAAGGACCAGTCTTGCTGGCACTTTCTAACCAGTCCTTCCTGATCCAGTGGCACAAAAAAAATCAGGTTATAGGGAAACCTATAGGTTAGCTTTTGTCATAAATAGTATTTGATAAAATTAATCTCCTTTGATCAAAAGAAAGATGATGTAACAACCCATATTGCATCATCGTATACCCATTAACAACCCATTTTGCATCCTCCATGTCAGCATAAGTTTTAAAAATGAAACTAGCCAAAGCCCTAATGGCTTAGGTCTTAAAAAAATTAATCTGTAACAACAGAGAGCAGATGGACAAGGAGTAGAAATAAGCATGGAAATTAAATTTTTGAGGAGGATTTAGCAACTTGCCAGCATTAATATGTTATGGACATGACTCTGGTAGAAGCACAGCTGTCCACCTCTCAAGGTCTGCCTACTGCTGCACCAGGCAGAGGTGCCTGGAGGTAATGTGCCCTTTGTAGCAAGGTACTCAAATTATACTAATTATTTCTGTTTCTTGAAAGGGCTAATTAGCTCAAGAGTAGTCATGCAGAAGGGCTACCTGCCTTGAAGGGGCCTCCTCAGCCACCTTGGTTTCACCTGAGGCCATTTGGACATGCGGGCTAATTCAGGCAGAATGGGTTCAGATACCTGGGTATCACTGGGCTTTGCCCTTAGCGATTGTTCTTTTTCTGAAAGTTGACAAACAACGAGTAATTGGCTTCACTTTCTTACAGTGATTTTACTGGCTGGTGTTCTAAGGGACCTAAGCAGAGTGATCTCTTTAAATTCAGGATGGACAGCTGCATCTGCATAAGAACTTGTTTCTTATGTATAGTTGAATTAAGACAAATACAAATATTTTCATGAATGGAAACAGTGAAGAGCTTAGTCCTTTGAAAAAGATATGCTAATTTAAAACTTTTAAATTTCCGATCTTAAAAAATGTGGAATTCTAGAAAAGTAGAGCTGGAGGGCATCATGAGAGCTCATATAGCTCTTTTCTACCCTGTGGCAAGAGCAACTCATCCTGAACTATTTCGGACAGAAGTCTATCCAGCCTATTCTTCAACAGGTCTGGGATACTGAGAATAGAAGCTCCACAGAAAGTTTCAGTAACTGTTCTCATTCATCATTGCTATTGCTGTAAGGAAATTTTCTCTTAATATCCAGTTTGCATTTTCTTTGTAGGTATTGCAGGTTTTGATTCCTCTCCTGCCTATGAAAAACCTGGAAAGAAATTTGTTCCCTTTTTGAAAAAGCCCTGCTCAAACCTGTCCTAGATAGGATTAGGATAATATATTAGGATGGTTTTAAGCATTTGAAACAATTCTAAATTACTTTTTGGTTTTTTGTGGTTTTCTGTGTTTTTTTTTTTTCCCCTAATTTTTTTTGACCGCTGAATTATCAGCTTTAAAGAGATGCAGTGTGGGATAGGAAAGAGAAACACCAAGAGCTGAACAGGCTTATGTAGCTCAACAAAGCTGAAAGCAGAGAAGAACCTTCTTAACTCCACAGTGGATTCCTGGTTTGTTACACGGTCTGTCTTCCTTACCTAAAAAGTACTGGGATACACACAAGGGACACTTGTCATTTAAAACAGTCTATTTTAGGGACAGTTCATTGGTCAGTTCTGATTCCAGCTGTTCTCAGTTCCATGCAAGTTGATTTCCATGAGATTGGATCAAACACTCTTTGCTGCAGTGTCTCTGGTAGATGGGATATGGAAAGGGGCACATGGCTTATATATGGTGAAGAGAGGCACTGAAAAGAGATGCTGCTAAACCCCTAAAAGCTATCTCTGAAATTCCATCTTTTTTTACTGCATAATTAAGCACTATTGCTGACACATCCTCCCTTATGATTTCCTTTAAGTTGGAGCATCTGGCCGGGTGTTGCACAAGAGCCCAGTTTTCTTCTCCCTATACAACGGAGTTTTGATTAATTAATCATTGCTTCTGTTTGAATAATACATTAAAGATGCACTTGAATGTTCTAGGAAAAAAGTAAAAAAAAAAAACACACAAAGGGAAATACTGCTCTGGCTTGTGAAATGATGTGCTCTCTTCAAATGGCAGGACTGTTCTAAATGGTCAGTCTAAATGGTTCTAGACTGGTCAGTCTGTTTTTCTTTTCCTGCTTGTTTATTTTCATGTCCATTTGACTTGGTGATAGTCACTTGCCTCAGCAGGCTTTTAAGTCACAAAAATGTTGAATTTTAACATGATATGAAAGAATGATACAGTTATGATGAATATGCTTTTTGAGTCAGTTTTGCTAAATTAAAAGAAAGGAATTACGCAGCTTTCATGTTGTTGGCTGCTGTCCATTTTTATTTATGACTGTACAATAGCAGCTTGGTGCTGATATGACCACAGCAAGTTGAGTAGCTGTACTCCTAAAACTTCTGCTATGATTTCAACGGTGTGGGGTTTGTGTGTGCTCAGCACTGCACCTGCCACTTCACAGGAGCTATTGCTGCTCCTGGGTTTGTGTAAGGACCTTAATTCTACCCTGTGCATGTCCTCCACAGTGGGAAGCAGTGAGACGGGATTCTGAAAGCACGGAGAAAAATTGTATCCCAAGGCCAGGCGCTCCTGGTACTGTGCTTTTCCCCCAGTATCTAACTATTGTCAGGAGCTCCAAAGGAGAACATCACCCAGCAGTTGCTCCCATCCTGCATGCAGTCTTTAACGTTGTGAATGCTCATTTCTTGCAAACCTGGATGTCAGCTCTTGGTCTGAGATTTTTTTAAAAATACTGAGGGTTGGACTAGGCTTCCCTTTATGTAATTTGAGCTTTTTGGAGTTGCTCAGTGTTTCCTGTGGAAAGGCAGAGAAGCAGCACATCGATGTTGGATCAGGCATGTTCAGTGTGTCTGGTAAATACAACTCTCTGCAATCCTGTTCTATTGAACCTTTTTTAAAGAGGTCTTAATAGCACTGACAGAAGAGATAACATGGTGCTGTGTGCTAAAATGAGGGTGAGTGCTTGGGTAATTCTTACTGCTGAAGAGACGGGGTGTGAGAGGAGCTCATGTTGAAATCCTGACTATACAAAGCTAAGGCAGCTTCTGTCCCTGGCCTCAAGTGACAAAGCGTTCCCTTCTCCCTAAAGGAAGGACCATGGGGAAATCAAGATTTGATGCACAATTAATGCCACTGTTTCGGTGTCTATCAAGTGATAGCAGTAAGGTACAGGATGCACCTGCAGGCTCATTTTGAGTCTGCCTTCCTAGATGACTGAGCAGGAGAGCTTTCCAGTCTTTGTATAGACCCACTCCTGCTGTCAGATGTGACACTTGGCCAAAAGCTCCTACTCTGAAAACTTAACAAAGTGAAGCCCAAATGACTGCTGAGATCTCAGTAGATGGAGCAGGGGCACTGCTGGATTTTTACCCACAGAGGCTCCTGTAAAAGCTTTCCTCCCCCTCTGCCCCCTTTAATCCATTTTCAAGCCAAGCAATGCCTCATGTTTACCCAGCAGGCCCACCTGAAAAGGTCAGTTCTATTTCTTTGACCTTTTTCAGCTCAGTAAACATTGGCAGCTGGAAGTCCTTGCTGTAGACATGTCAGCTGCAATGAAATGGTGTTGCAGGTAATGACATGCATACAGAGCATCTCTGACCTCTGATGTTTGCCCATCAACACAGAAGTCTTCCCAAAATTTTAGTCCCTGTGATACCATTTGCTCTCAGGGAACTTGTGGATGGGTTTTCTTTCCCTTTTCCCTTGGCATTGTTTGGGTGCTCCCCTTATTTTGAATTGAGATATTAAATATTCGCAATTTTAAATGTGTAGATGTGCCAGTTATCACTAATATGTGGTCATGGGTTTTATATCACTCAGGTGTTACTACCAGTTTGTTAGGATAGGAGGATAATCTTTTGCTGACAATTTCTTTCCTAAATTTTTCTCAGAACTGGGAGACCATGTCTAAGACCTGGTGTTTTGGTGAGGATGAAGGGCAAGGAGAACAACAACCTACCCGCTGAATCTTGGATTGTGACCCTATACCCGACATCCACCAGAACCAGCTACTGAAATAAATGCCCCTGCTGTGGAAGTACAGGGGCAGTGTGTGCACCATCAATAGTAGAGCTTTGTCCTGTTTTGGTTTAAGAAGTTATGCTCTAGCATCTCTAGTCCAGCTTTGGACCTTATTTTTAAACTATGTGTCTCTCCAATGCCAACCTTAATCCATGGCCAGGTATTACCATCAGTCTCTGCTGAAAATCCTGTAGAGTCTCATCAGCCAGAACGCTCATGGGAAGTGATGAAAAGCAAGTTTTCGTGTCGTGTTCAAATTATAAGTGCTTTTAGGTGGAGTGATAACTACATGATTCCCATTAGACAAGTGATGTTTTTCTACACATCCTGTGCACAGCTGAACCTCATTTACTACCTTTGATTTCTGATGAACATGAATATCTTTACTGACTGACTTATATCCAGCATTCTATCTGCAGAGTGTTTTTCATCTTCCAGAACATAGTAAAGAATTTGTTTTGATACATTTTGATAAAATTTTGACAAATTGTATAGCTAGATTATTACCACTCAAAAACTAGGACTGTGTTTGGGTGAAAGTTTCTGCTCTGTGTCAAATTAATGATCTGCTACAAAACTTTCAAAAAGCACAATAACTGTAAAAGTAATTTCTGGGTAATGATAGGAACACCACTGGGTTCTCTCTAAGTTCTCTTGTCCCTTGTTAAGACCTCATTTTGATTGTTGCATTTTTAATACTTGCATTAAGACAGTGACATGTTCTGATCATTTCTGCTGAATGCATGAACATCTGGTTTTTGTTGTGTTTTAGTGTTGTTTGCTGTTGGCGAGGGATGAAAGGAGAGATCAGACGGTTTGAAGCTGACTTTTTTTGTTTTTCAAAGTTGCCTTTGTTCATAAGCAGCAATCCAGGAGCTGAGCAGCGATTCTAATTCTGACTGACAAGCAATGATGGGAAGGAGGAAAATGGGAGTGATGATGTATTGGCTGTGCTAGCTCAGCAGTGAGAGAAAAAAAATATTACAATTGCTCCTTAAAATTGGCCATGTTTTACCTAAAGGAGAGATGAGGTTGCAAAAAGAAGATAGTTTATTATGCATTGAGCAGTCTTGAGTATGCCATGTGCAGATTCGAGACCTGCTGCTTGCCCAGAAACTGAGAAATGTTTGGCACCTGCAGCCTGGTGACCCGAGAATGAGGGCATGGGCTCTGTGACCTGTGCCAGCTTAAAGGGGTAAAGAGTGAACCCCCTGTGCCCATGGATTACTGGAACCTGAACAGAAGCCAGCACCCCATTAACACGTCACAGTTTGTAGGTTTACCCCCTTGTCCCTCCCTTCTGTTTTGAATATTTTGGGATTTCATATAGTAACTTGATGGCTGTTACCTCGTGCCATTAAACAATAATGTCAAGCCAAGGATGTTCCACCCTGTGTATTTAATGATATGTAATATGATGGAAGGAGTATTGTTTCATGCAGTGTTTCATGCTGCATGCAGCTGGCTAGGGATTTCTTTAAATAGTTCCCACATCTCTCATGTTTGTTGGAGGGACTGTGCTGTCAGCTCTGGAGAATGGAGAGATTAGTCTCTGCTACACTTGCTCTGGACAAATACCTTTTTAAATTAAAACACCTCTTCTGTGTTTAAAGTTAGGCAAGAACAAACTGCTCTACTGTAAACGCTAGTGCCTGAGCTCCTGCTAGGAGATGATGCAACTTGCAAAGGATGAGCCAGAAAATGTCTTAAATGTTTTTTTTAAAGAGTTTTCCCTCCAGGAGTGCCTCACCATTGTCCAGAGTAAGTGTCAATATGACTAGGTGTCCTGGTTTGGACAG
>VYZQ01023377.1:0-30257 GCA_013400655.1 Mystacornis crossleyi | reverse complement strand
GGGGGTCGGGCTCTGCTCGCAGGAGCAGGGACAGGATGGGAGAAAACGGCCTCAAGCTGTGCCACGGAAGGTTTAGTTTGGACATCAGGAAGAATTTCTTCATGTAAAAGGTGATTAGATGTTGGAAGGGACTTCCCAGGGCAGTGGTGGATTCCCTAAAGCCCGTTTCATCCCACCCCCTGCCATGGGCAGGAACACCTCCCACTATCCCAGGTTGCTCCAAGCCCCGTCCAGCCTGGCCTTGGACACTTTCAGGGATGAGCATTCCCTGAGGCAGAGAAGTGCCACTATCCCATGCTGAGTGCATCCTGCTGCTATCCCAGTTCCCCAGGCATGCAGCACATGGTGTTTATTTTTATTAATGCTGAGAACGGCAAGATTATTTTTTTTTATAGCTTTCAATTCTGCATTTATTGTCTTCACTTGACAACGGCCAGGCAAGTCACTTGGCCCCTTTGACTGTTGCAAATGCAGCTGATCCTGCATTTGGAATTAGAACTAGGAACAGCAGGATGAAACCATACTTTGTATTTTGCAATCATTCTTTCATCTGGAAGGTCGTGGAGGTCACCGAATGAGCCGTTTGCTTTATTGCACTGGGAATGTGAAGTTTATATTGGACATTTAAAGTAATGCTAGAAATTGCCCTGTAATAAATGAATGTAAATATCAAATGGATTTGACTCCAAGAGTGGGTTGTAAATAAAACATTTCCTGCTTTGTGTGACTTGCCCTCTTCAGCTTGCCATTAATGTAAAAACACGCTGGATTTGTGTAGACATCCCATTTTCATGTCCTTAGGCAGATGAATTCTCAGTCTCCAGGGCAGATCTCCGTGTCGCTTCAGAAAATGAAGATTTAAAGGGCTGAGCTGTTGTTTGAGGGGTCCTACCCTGTGTGACCTGGCCTCCAGCAGGGCACAGCTCTCCTGTGGTTCCTGGGTCGTCCCAGTGCCAAGGAAAAGTGGTGGAATGTGCACTGGTGCCAACACAGAGGTTAAATCCCTTCCCATCAGCCTGGAAATGCTCTCTCATGTAGTTCAGTGGCATCTGGGATCCTTCTGAAGGGCTTCTAGTCCAGGCTTTTGAGTTTCTTGGTCTTGATTATGCATCTGTTACAGCGCTCTGAAAGTGTCACAAGCACGTGAAATGTCAGGTGCATAAATGTGATAATGATCTTAATAATGGTGGTTTAAATGTACACAGGATTTACAGGGAACAGGATGGAATTCCTTCCTTCAGGAAGCTCTCCAGGAGTTTAGTTCAACTGAGAGATTAGTTATGGGGAGGACAGGATAAAATAGAAGAAGGTCAAGGTAAAAGGAAGATGATGGTCATTAGCTGGTGCTGTTCTTGTTCTCTTTGGGATAAACACAGCCCTTGAAACGGACCCAAGCAAAAATTTCCAGGAAATAAACCTGAGGAATCATCTCCAGATGTGTTCAGCCTCATCATGTGTGAAAATCCTGTGTCTTAATTCTGCTCTGCCCTTTGGATCCATCCATGGCCGGGTGAAGGATAAGGTTTGTGGTGGAACTCTCCGCATGGACTGAGAGGGGCAGAGGGATTGGCCTGGTTTGAGGTTTCCATACAAATTAAAAATTTCAGGAAAAAGTCTTTTTTAAGTGACATGTGCATCTTTAATGAGCCTGGGAGCATTACTTCTGCTCTCCAAACAGTTTGTTTATCCCTAGTGCAGAGCCGTGGGATCCAAGAACACTCCTCAAACCTCGTTTTCTCAGGGACTGAAGTGTGCCTGAGCCAGGATTCGAATGAATACTCGTGGAACACTTTCCCACTGTTTATCCAACTCTGAAATACAAAGCAAAAAATGTATCTGAGCCTGATGACACTTCAGGAAGTTCTGAGCTCCACAAAGCTCTCATGTGGAAATGACAGATACTCAGTGTTTGTAAAATACCCTGGTCAGGCCTCTGAGTATGGACATAGGAGGGCCCACTTAAACACTCAGGTCCCCATGATTTGATAACCAGATGGTTGATAACCAATTGTATTGACAATTCATCCCTGCTGAAGTTGTTTTCCAGCTGATGTTACCGTGTGCTTAAATAACTCTCAAGATTCCCTCACAGGACCCAGAGCAGATCATCCCTAAGCTGTAAATCCAGAACAACATCATTCGAATCCATGGAGTTACTCTGGATTTCCAGTAATGCAACTGAGATAAAATTCTGGCCCAGCAGTTTGGTTCTGTTCAGTATTTTTGTTGCCCAAAGAGCTGCCATAGGGTTGTGTGTATTATTTTCTGTTTGAAGTGTGCCACTCCATCAAAGAGACCTCTCAGCTTTGGGGAAAACGAGTCAATACTTCTGGGGAGGAAAATTCAGAGGATGCTTTAGCCAGCAGCACTGGCATGTCTGGTTTGATCTTGTGATTTTTTTTATCGAGGTTTTTTTCTCCTTTAGTGACTTCCACAGATCTCTTGTAGACTGGTCTTTCCTTTTGTTTTGTCATGGAATCACAGAATCCCTGAATGGTTTGGGCTGGAAGGGAATTTAAAGCCCACCCATTCCATCCCCTTCCATGGACAGGGACACCTTCCACTAGCCGAGGTTGCTCCAAGCCCCGTCCAGCCTGTCCTGGGACTCTTCCAGAGATCCAGGGGCAGCCACAGCTTCTGTGGACAGCCTGTGCCAGGGCCTCTCCACCCTCACAGGCAAGAATCTTCTGTCATTTGATCTTGTCCCGCATCCTTTTCTTCCTAGTTCCACATTTTGCCCAGTCTTCAGACTTCCCACTTTTTTCCTCATGTCTGTGTTTCTGAAAAGCCTTCCCTTTATTTTTTATTCTTGCAGACAAAGACAAATTTGTGTTTTTTCTAGCTGATTTTCATTAGGTGTCATTTACTGGGTCTGAAAGAAATCCTACTACCCAACATAAGGTGGACAAAATATATTCCCTCTTCCTGCTGCCCCAGATATATCCTAGGGCAGGACCATGGATTTATGTGCAGGAAGAGTCACAGAGGCTGGGAAATCACCTTCAGTGAATCCCTGCTTCCAGCCCCAGTACTAAATCCAGTATTTAATCCTGACCTTTCCCTGAGCAAGCAGCTTCCTATAGATTTTTGGGGTTAATGTATTTCCATTGTGGCTGCTCCTTTCACCTGTGCTTTGGTTATTTTTAGTTGGCTCAGTTAAACCAGGTCTTTTTCAAGTTTTAAAGGAATTGTATTTAAGGTGTCCACAGAAGAAAAACTCTTTTACACATCAAGAACCTTTGTGAGGTGGTGGGGAAGGGCAGGAGGAAGAGCTGTATCCAGACAATGGGTGAAGGTGGAATTTTGGATTTTTTCAGGGAAGCAATGGAGGCAGTTTGGGATTTAACTCCATTCCAATGATCTCAGTGGTCCAGGGCAGTAACACCGACCTTCATGTGATCTCCCAGTTTGTACCAGCACTAAGTTAAAAATTATTTCTAATCCCTGATTACTGCAATTCACAACAATTCTGGTGAAAGTCCATCTTAATCCAGTTACTGTTCCCTATATCAATATGATTTTTGTGCTTTTTAAAAAAATTANATATTTAATAAATACAGTTGTATTTATCACGAATGGCTGAATGACTGTCCTAGAAATTTAGAAAAATCAGTTTTCTCCAGCAGTGACAACTTTCAGCCCAGACCATGAAGTTTGGTGGAGATTAAAACACCCAAAGAAAAATTCTGGGGAAAAAAAAGCGGAGTTGGAAAATTGCAGTGAGGGTTTGTAGCATCCCTCCTCCTTCTCNAACAATTAAATAATACTTAATCAAACACAAAATGCTCACGGCATTGGATCTGCAAATTTTCCTGTGTCAGCTGAACTTGCGATGGCATCAAAGACAGATGTTGGGTTTATATTTGACCTGTTTTCTACAAAAACATTGATTGGCACTAATTATAGTCTTTATCGTTTGAATGTCATTTCTTTTGGGGGGGTGTGTGGTTTTGTTTATTTTGAGGTTTTTTGGGGGCTTTTTTTTTTGTTTTTTGTTTTTTGTTTTTTGTTTTTACCCACATCTAAATTGGCCCAGTGTTGTCTTAACTCGTCCCTTTTGAAGTGCTGCGGAGGACTGGTGTTCATTCCCACCTCTAAAATTTTCAATATTAATTCTCTACTGATTATATAAAACCCACATTTTCCTCAAAAAGCTGAAAAATTAGACAAATTTGAGTTTATTGGCCAATGCTTCATGCTGAAGGACACCCAGACTTCAAGATTTTTGCATGCCTTAAAGATACCATCTAGACGGCTTTTTTTTTTTAATATGGAAAACACAATATTTAAATTTATATATTTATTTATTAAATATTTAATAAATACAGTTGTATTTATCACGAATGGCTGAATGACTGTCCTAGAAATTTAGAAAAATCAGTTTTCTCCAGCAGTGACAACTTTCAGCCCAGACCATGAAGTTTGGTGGAGATTAAAACACCCAAAGAAAAATTCTGGGGAAAAAAAAGCGGAGTTGGAAAATTGCAGTGAGGGTTTGTAGCATCCCTCCTCCTTCTCCACACACACACGCACACACAAATGTGCACTTTGAACATCATCATCATTTGATTTTCTGTAATACTTTTTATTTTTATCTCAATCAGCTAATTATATCCTGGGTGGTGATTTTTCATCCGGCTCTTCTTGCCATTATATGTATGTGGCTGCTATTTTATGTGCCAACAATCCTAGGAAATATATTTCCCCATTATCCCGTGATATATTATCGTAGGAAAAACCTTCAGTTCGAAATTACGGGATTTTCCAGGGCTGGAGAAATCCTGATTTCTTTCATTGCCCTCTAGTGGGCTTGAGCTCTTCTGCAAGGGCAGGGGACGAGGAGCTCTCCCCTTCTCTTTGTGCCACACAAACCATCAGGTTTTGTATAATTTCAGTTATTTGTCCATGTTCATGTGATTTCTAGGGCACCATTTCATGGATCAGATACAGCAGAATTATCCTGCTGGGGTGTATAAATGATGACAAAAAGGGGATTCTGTGCTTTTCATATTTTGCTGTGGAAAGCAGATGGGCATTACCCAGATGAACATGCCCCAAGTGAGTTTTGGGAGGGACACTCGTAGATGTTGGGCTGGCATTGAAATATTTGCAGTCTGGAGAAGCAGATACCAGGTTTTTATAATTTTTTGCTGTTGTAGCTGTGTCGAATTGTGAATTCGTCCTCCAGTCCAGCTGAAGGAGGGCTTGGCAAATGTTCCGTCCCATTTATTTGTGGTAGAATCCTAGAGTAGCTTGGGTTGGAAGGGACCTTAAGGATCATTTAATCCCACCCGCTGACATGGACAGGGACAACTTCCACTATCCCAGACAGCTTCAAGCCCTGTCCAGCCTGGCCTTGGACCCTGCCAGGGATCCAGAGGCAGCCACAGCTTCTCTGGGAATACCTGTGCCAGGGCCTCCCCACCCTCCCAGCCAGGAATTCCTTCCCAATATCCCATCTAGCCCTGCCCTCTAGCAGTGAGAAGCCATTGCCCCTTGTCCTGTCCCTCCAGGCCCTTGAGGCAAAGAGATTAATTTTGAGCAGTGAGATCAAAGGAAATCATATGCGGCTCCAAACTGGTTGTTATTATTTTTTATTTTGAATTAACAAACAATTTACAAATATACAACGTATCGTAATGTATTATGGCTTGCTAATCTTAAAATATGAGTGACTTTTTGATGTAAAATCCCTGTTTAATGTATGTTGGCTTCATACAATGTAATATTTCTGCACAATCCTGGACAAAGAGGAGGGGGAAAAGCTCTAAAAGGCATTTTGGAAATGGCAGTGTAATTTTGTCTCAGGTACTTGGTTTAGGTCAGGCATTAATTTACATCATGAGAAAATCACAGTGTTCATTAGAGAGCAAAGCACAGGGCAGTCAAGCACCTGTGCAAGAGGCAAAAGCAGGCTTGTTTAGAGTCACAGAATCAGGGAATTGTTTAGTTTGGAAAAGCCCTCGGAGATCATCGAGTCCAACTGTTCCCCCAGCACTGCCAAGGCCACCACTGCCCCATGTCCCCAAGTGCCACATCCACACAGCTTTTAAATCCCTGCAGGGATGGGAACTCCAGCACTGCCCTGGGCCGCTGTGCCAGGGCTGGACCACCTTTTTGGGAAAGAAATTATTCCTAATATCCAATCGAAACCTCCTTGGCACAACTTGAGGCCATTTCCTCTTTTCCTGTGTGTTGGAATCACCATCCACAAACGATGGTCGTGTATCCACTGATGTGACAGGTGTCACATTTGCTGCCTTCCAGTGGATTGGGATCTCCCTGGTTTGCCAGGATGTTGAGAAACAATGGAATGTGGCTGGGGGAGGGCTTCTGGCAGCTCTCTCAGCACCTTTGGGTGGATCCCATCCGACCCCATGGGCTTGTCTTGGCGGTGTAGCAGGTTGGTGACCACCTTGGATTATGGGATTCAATCTGCTCCCTGTTTCTGTCTAGAGAACAACTGGTCTGACTTTTAAAGACTGAGGCAAAGAAGGCGTTAGGTACCTCCACCTGCTCCTCATCGTTTGCTGTTCCTTCCCCCCTGCACCCAGCAAAGGATGGAGATTTGCACGTCCGCGTTTGCCGATGTGCATTGAGAGCGGCACGGAAAAAATCCTGCAGCTTTGCACTTTCCTTCAGGAATGACTCACTCCCTCTGGTGGGAACATTTCATTCTGAACGTGTGATGCTGCTTTCCCTCCTCCTCCTCCTCCTCCTCCTCCTCCTGCATCCACCCCCCTCCCCACATTCCCATTCCTGCTGCTCCGTGTGTGACATCTGCTCCGTGTGCTGCAGAGCAGCACTTTGGTTTCTATGGTAGCTGCTGTAGCCACTGGACCCATGGACTGGGAGGGAGAGGAGGAAAAAAATGCTCAAAGTGGCCAGATTCAGGTGCAGGTTCAATCTCCCTTGGCCAGAGGGCTGGGATGTGTTGGGAGAGGGTGTCCCAAGGGTAGGTCAGTCCCATGGCCAGCAGCTGCCAGGACATTCCAGGGTCCTTTCCTTTCTTGTCCAGTGAAAAGGGCCTGCAGGAGAGCAGTGAAGTGGAGGGTGTGAAGAGCAGCAGGTTTTGGCTTTGGTTGAACTTCACGTTTCCTTTTGTCTTTTTTGGGTCTTCAGTTTGCAGGGAACTCTCCTTGGCTTCTGCCTTTAAGACAGTAAAAATGCAGATGCCAGACCTAAGATATTGTAATTAAGAGTCTATTTATAACAGAGTTTGTCATTAGAATTACCATGTCATTTTTTAAACAAGGGAGGATAATGCCAGTTCACAATCTACACCTGTAGCTGTGGTTTTTTTTTTTTTTTAATTATTTTAAACACAGTTCTTCTTTGATTTGTTCTTGCTCTGAATTCATTAGGAAGCCTGAATTAGCATCCTGCCACATTGTCTTCTTCACTCCTCCGTCCCCTCAGGTACAAATACCAGGATTCTGAGCTGGCTCACTTCAGCTAAAAGGGAGTTGACTAAGATACAGAGCCCACTTCTTCGTGTTTAAACATTCTTTATAGAATGGAATCAGAATAAGCATTTGGCAACAGTTCCTTCCTGGAAATGTTGTCCAGCCCTGGCACAACTGCCCAGGGCAGTGCTGGAGTCCCCATTCCTGCAGGGATTAAAAAGCTGTGTGGATGTGGCACCTGGGGACATGGGGCAGTGGTGGCCTTGGCAGTGCTGGGGGATGGTTCGACTCAGTGATCTCCGACGGCTTTTCCAACCTTAATGATTCTGTGATTCCATAATGTCATTTTGTCACACCATTGCAGTGATAAATCTATTTTAGAGCAGTTTTTTTTTTCATGGGAGACGAAGCTGGTGGGAGCTGAGACCCACAAATTAATCTGAACTTGGTAAATCACAAAGTCATGGAATGGTTTGGGTTGGAAGGGACCTTAAAGATCATCTCATTCCAACCCCTGCCATGGGCAGGGACACCTGGGAGAGGACAGGTTGTCAGGGATGAAGGTTGCGCCTCCCGTGCCCATGTGTGGTGTGTGGGCACACGGATGATCCTGAGCTCTGACACGTTTCTGGAGAGACAGGTCCTGCCTGGGTGAGGGGAATTCAGTGCTGGATGTACTTTAGAGAACTCTGAAGAGCTCTCTTTATGACAGATGAACAAATCCTTTTCAGGTCTATGCTTCTTTTATTTCTTTTCATTGAAAAGTGGTTTTTATTCCATTTCCTGTAATCTTTGGAATTTCAGGATGCTAAGGCCAAGTGCTTTTTCTTACGTGAAGAATTTTTTACATCTTCAGCATTCCTTCTGTACTTTGTATGATTCTATTATCCAGCTGTGTTTGCACCTCGCATCTTTCTTTTCATTCCATTTTGTCACTTATTCCCATTTAATCCCATGTAATCTTTCCTGGAGTCTTTATCAGCAAGCCAGACCTCAGATCCCCTCAGCCTAAGCAGTTGTCAATGACGTGATAAATCCTATAAAATCAGTTGGAGTCTGGTGTCTGTGGAGCTCTGATGCTGTTCTAAACCAGCCCAAATTGGACTTTTTTATGGAAAACTATGGCAAATTGGATTTTTTATGCAAGACTATGGCACAAGCAGGGCCTTTACCACGATCCTTAGTATTTATGGTTTTCACCCAGCTTTAAGGTGCTGCTTGTCTCTGTTTTACCCTTAATCTTGCTCATGTTCCCAGCTGTTGTATGGACCCTCTTCCATTTGCATGGAAATCCCAGCCGTCTTTACGGACATTACATTTCTATTTATCATTAGCAGTCCTTATAGACACCTTTTTTCCCTTTTCCTTCCCTTTTTGCCTGTGAGCAGAAAGGCTTCACAGCCTCTAAACTGACTCAGCTCTGACTTGAATCCCTCGAGGTGTCACATCAGGTAAATCACACACGGAATCACAGAATCATTTAGGTGGGAAAAGGCCTCCAACATCATCAATTCCAACCTTTAAATCCTACCCATGCCTTCTAAATGTAGCCAAAAAATAAAGTTAGATCTCTTTAAAAGATGGTAAAGTTATCTGGGTCCTCTCCCTCACAGAACCATTGAGGGTGGAAGAGACCTTCAAGGTCATCGAGTCCGACCTGTGACCGATCCCCAATTTGTCACCCAGCCCAGGGCACTGAGTGCCACGTCCAGGCCTTCCTTGGACACCTCCCAGATGGCTCCCTGGGCAGTCCCTTCCAATATTTAATAACCCTTTCCGTGATGAAATTCCTCCTGATATCCAACCTGAACCCCTCATGGAGGGCACTGTAGATTCCACCTGGTTTCCATTATCCCGTAATGGTGCATAATTGCCATAACCTCAACTGATAATTATTTTTTTTTGGATCTAAGATCATCCCACGTTTTCCATTATTCGTCTCTTTTGCACCAGTTATTTGTTTTTCTTTCTTGAGCTTAGTTTATGACTTATGTGTCTAGGTATGGGTCGATGTTAGAAGATAATATTAAAAAGGGGATTAACACATCGCAATGATCTATTAAATAGTGTAATTCATCATTGTGCAGAGGCCATCATTAATTTAATTTGTTTAATTAAAATAGCCCATTAAAATGGATTTAGTTACTGGCACTAAACCACTGCTGGCTTCCTTTTTGTTACTGGGACATTTTATTATACAAAGTCTCACCAAATTCAACATTTAGCTAATTGAGTCAGTGGTTCAATTTGAAATTAGTGTTGCTGGGAAGGAGAAACAAATCAAATAGAGAACCTCGTTAGCATTTAGGACTTAAAACAAGGGGTTTCCTTATTTCCCTTTTAGTGGCTGTGAGCAGGAGGTCAGGTTGTTCTGTGAACATTAAAAAATGTCATCCCCCAACCTGCTGTTTGCCTGACAGTGCCTCGTGTTTATCCTGACAGGAAGAAGCAAACAAAACAAAATGAAAAGGTAATGAGGTAGAGCACAGAGGGGTTGGGAAATCTTCCCCTCAGAAAGCTCTGCAATGTTTATTAATGCTGCTGGGTCAATGGAAAAACGCAGCCTGCAAAAAAAAATGCCACGGAGTGTTTTTCCATTTCAACTTGTCCTTTTGGAATTTGCCCAGGGTAGAAAAGACAAAAATGAGATAATTCCATCACACAAAATATATCGTGGTCAGCAGGTTTCATTTCTAGTGTGGCTTTGTAACATCTTGCATGGACTAGAGAAAGTCCAGTTTTACCCTTTCAGTGAAGTCTTTATTGTTAATAATTATCTTAGAACCGTGGAATGGTTTAGATTGCAAGGGAGGTTAAAGCTCATCCAGTTCCACCCCCTGCCATGGGCAGGGACACCTTCCACTGTCCCAAGTTGCTCCAAACCCTGTCCAGCCTGGCCTTGGACACTTCCAGGGATCCAGAGGCAGCCACAGCTTCTCTGGGCACCCTGTGCCAGGGCCTCCCCACCCTCACAGCCAAGAATTCCTTCCCAATATCCCATCTTAATCTACCCACTTAATCTACCCACTACTCTAACTTTAGGTTAGAGCCATTCCTTTGTCCTTGTCCCTCCAGGCCCTTTTCCAAAGTCCCTCTCCAGCTCTTCTGGAGCCCCTTTAGGCCCTGGCATGGGCTCTGAGGTCTCCCTGGAACCTTCTCCAGGTGAGCATCCCCAGCTCTCCCAGCCTGGCTCCAGAGCAGAGGAGCTCCAGCCATGGGAGCATCTCCGTGGCCTCCTCTGGACTCTCTCCAGCAGCTCCATCATGGCCCTCACCTTCCCGCTGGCTTTTCTTTCCTCGTCCGTGGCTGTTCACATTCTTCTTTCTCCTGCCATCTTGCCTCTTTGGGTTGACTTAGTGGGGCCTTGAAGTAAAACCCCCAAACCTTTTTTCTCTACAAAGACTCGGTATGTGCCTGTGCTCTGGCCTGGCTGATCCACCCTGGATGAGCTACTCCAGTTTCTAAAACCTGAAGACAAATGTCTGAGGGCTTGGTAATTCTGTAGGAGATGGTAGAGGAAAAATTTGGTTGCCTGATGTAGCACCTGGTGCAATTTGTGACTCTTCAGGGTATATGAGACATCTGTGTGGGGCTGTGAAGGGTGAAAGAATCTGGAGAAGGTCTGCAGGCCTCTGGGTCAGTGGATGGAGATCAGAGCAAATCTGAATTTGGGCAACTGAATCCAACCTCCAGTTTACCAGCAGATCCCACTGCTGTAGGATCATCCACGCCTGGGTCATGGGGAGAGCTACAGTTACTGGGCCCCAGTTTGGGCTGTTTTATTCTCTGTTATGGATACAGGTGGAAGCCAGGCTGACCATGGCGTGCTAAGCCTGGCCTGGCCTGGGCCCAGCTGCTGCGCTGCCCTGCGCACCCTCCTCAGCTGCAGGAGTAGTCACTGACAGGGCTTTAACCTTGTCTCACTGAGGAGCTCCAAAGCCCAGGGGAGATCTGAGGGTGGCAGGGGGACAGTTCCCGAGAGGCCATTCCAGCGGGACCAGACCCTTGGGAGCAGCAGGATGTGGCTGCTTGGACGTGAGCCCAGCTGTTCATCTGGACCACAGTGACTGATGGATGACTCAGCACGTTCGATTTCCCAGGATGAATGAAGCCATTCCACAGAATTATTTCCAGAAATGAGAAGGACTTACACTGGTTCCTTGGATTGCGATGAAATCAAGGAATACTCCTTGAGGGAATAACCCACATCATGCATGTGGATGTCATCATGTCTGCTGAGAAAATTGTTGGAATATTTAGCAAAAACCCCATAAATTTCTCTGGTGATTGGACATTTTCAATTATCCAAGCAGACAAGGACCATTGGATGGGGCCTGGACCAACCCGGTCTGGTGCAAGGTGCCCCTGCCCATGGCAGGGGAGTTGGACCAGATGAGCTTTAAAGGTCCATTCCAACTCAAACCATTCTGTGGTTCTGTGACCTGGGGACACTTGTGGGTGACACTGTGAGGCACTGGGTGACACTGGGTAAATCTGGGATCTGTTGACCACATTATTTTCTGTAGAACTGAGGAGTGGGGTGATCGGGAAATGTGGAAGTATTGAGTACAAATAGACTGTGATTTGTTGTCTAGCGAACAAGCTGAGCAAGGAAAGAGATTCTTTTCCAGAAATAGTAAAAATAAATATCAGGAAGAAGGTAAAAAGCTGTTTAAGGGGAAGAACAACTTTCAAACAAATCCATGTGGGTATAAACTGCCGGTCTTTATGCTTAGGATTGGAAATCAGATGTTTTGTAATCATTAGAGCAGCTGGGTTCAGGAACAGCTGTCCAAAAAGAATAGAAGAGGTGAGAGATCTGACGATTTATGCAACAGGGTGTGCAAAGTTCATGAAAGGATGGATGTGAGCTTCCAGTGGCAGGAAACCCAATTGGATAACATGGGAGGAGGTTTTCCAAACCTATGACCCCATCACTGCAAAGTGCTACTATTTTATGGGCTCATTTCTCCTCGATTTTTTCCCATTTTAAAAGAGCTGGGACTTCATTAAGCCATTGTATTGCATCCCATGCCTGGCCTTTATGAATTTATAGATTAATTGGGGGTGCCATTACTTTGTTGATCAATATTCAATTTCTTGGGCCCTATGATTTGTGTGTCCTACTATTTCCAGCTGTTTGTGCAGTGTCACAAGTGGCAAAATCAGATGGACTGAAAAGATTTGATGTACAGAAAATCAGCAAATTCTGTGGCCAGGGAGAACTCCAAGGTCTCCCTGGAGCCTTCCCTTCTCCAGGCTGGATATTCCCAGCTCTCCCAGCCTGTGTCCAGAGCAGAGGGGCTCCAGCCCTTGGAGCATCTCTGAGGCCTCCTCTGGACTCACTCCAGAATATCATATTATATACACACTTACACATAGGCATGTTTATTTTTAAATTGATTTTACCATTTCTAGTGTAAAAATATTATTGGAAATTATACACTGTAATGTAAACAGGAAATCCAACCAGTTCACCAACATAAGATAGATGTAGAATTTATTTCCACCACTGAATTCAGAGGGAATACAGATCACGAACAGCTAAAAGACTGAAATTAGCCTTTTCTGGTATTGAATAAATAGAATAAAAAGGGCTGTATTCCTGGAGTAAAATGATTGATAGTCTGTGGATGGACGCAAAAGGGGGTCTAGAGCTTTTGAACAGATCCTGTTTTCCAATTTCAGGCTCCATTTTGCCAAAGATATCAAGTAAATCCTAGATATTGGTGGCCCATGGTGTCTGCTGAAGGAGTAGAGCTTTCCTGTCAGGAACCATATTTAATTCAGGTGATCAGAGTATCTGAAAATGCTGCTGAATATTCCAGCATATCCCTGATGTGGAGAACTGGATGGCAAATGCACTTTAATTTTTTTTAACCTACGAGGTTAATTATTGCTTTGATTATAGAGCTGGAATTGCCATCTGTCACAAGCTCTGTGGGATGACCAAGATTCTTTTGGCGTTGTGTTTTCCTGCATATAATGTTTATTATTCCCAAAATAATACGATGGGGGACAGATACTGTCATCCTGGGACAACCTGCCATGTGATGGCTTTTTCATCCTTGCACTGCACTGATAATGCAATTCCAGTTCCATGTGCCGCCATTAGGCTGTGAGGGACGTGATGCTATTTTGTGCATGGCTTAGTGAGAGGGAAAAATGCTGCATCCCACTGATAGATCTGTGTAATTAATATTTCCGTGGAGAAGTTTGCCAGGAGCTTTCTGGAAAGTTGAGAAAAGAGGGTGGCACTATCAGATGAAAATATTTTCATTTTGTTGAGATCCTTCTCAGACCTATCACAAAACAATCCTTTTCTCCTGGGCATTGGGAAGCTGAAAGATCACATCTCCTGGTGCTGACAAAGGTGGGGAAGCACTGGAATGGTTTCCCAGAGAAGCTGTGGCTGCCCCTGGATCCCTGGAAGTGTACAAGGCCAGGTTGGACGGGGCTTGGAGCAACCTGGGCTAGTGGAAGGTGTCCCTGCCCATGGCAGGAGGTGGAATGGGATGATCCTCAGGGTGCTTTCCATCCCAACCCATTCCATGATTCCATGATTCTACTCTGTATTAAAAGGGAAATGCAGAAACACATCCAGTTTTGTTGGAGGCTTTGCAGGTAAAGGGAACATTTAACTGCATCCCAAACTGGATTCCAAAGTGGAAACACTTCCAGGTGAGAAAGCAAAGTATGTGGAATTGTCACTAAATGAACAGGCAGCTGTGTTATCCCTCAGCTCAAGTCTTAATTGAGCTTGGGCTGTAACTCTGGGAGAACACATTCCCATTGTGAGCCTTGCTGTGACAGACTGCAGCTAGTGGGAGAAGTTTGGGAAAAAACTCATATTCCGGGCCAGAACTAAATTAAAAGCTCATTTCACACACTGGCAAATTCTTACAGTGACACCTTCAAAGCCTCGTGCAGGTATTTTTCCCTAAAAACCAGGTAGAGGCAGTCTGTGGGATGTGTCCCTCTCTCCTTGCTGTTGAAAAGACCCCTCCACATGCCATCCCACCCTGTCCCTCCTTCGTTCTTCAGGCTTTTCCTCGGCATTTTTTGATCTAGAAACAATAAAGAATATTTGAACCCAAGATGGGTTTGTGGAACAACTTCAGAAGTGTCAGGGTTTTTTCCCCCCATGTTTCACATTAAGCAAATCAACCCTAAAGGAGAGGGCTGGGGTGTTACCTCCTTTTTCAGTTTATTGAAGTGTTGCTGATGTAAATCCTTCTGACCATTTCCAATCACGTAAAAAGGAGGAAAATAAAAGATGAAAAAATAATTGTCAGCAGCTTTCATGATGAGCTGTACTGACAAATTGTGGTGTCTGTCTATAGGCAGTGAATAAGTGCTTGGGATTTCAAACTCTGGGAGACAAGAAATAAGAAAAAAAAATTCCTTGGGTGTTCAGGTTTTTTTTAACCCCCTTTTCACAGTTTTCCTGTGGAACACACTGCAGACAAACTCCAAACCCCCATTTACAGTGCTTTGCGATTAAATTCCCATCAACACCACAAATGAAAAAATCAATATGCTTCATCCAGTGTGTCTAAAGTTCCTCAAATACGACCCAAAAAAGGATCGGCTGACAGTGGTTTTTTTTCCCTCCCTTGTTTAAAAAAATCAGATATTTTAGTTTCACCTCTGAAACTTGAAATAAACTTAGAACTGTTTTCCTCCCCTTCACACCTTCTCTAGTGGGAGGTGTCCCTGCGCATGGCAGAGGGTTGGAACCAGATGATCTTTACCATCCCTTTCAACCCTAAACCATCCTGTGATTCCGTGATTAAATGTGGCTGCTTAGAACCTGCCTGGTTGTGACTCTGGGTGTGTGTTTTTCCCAGCTGTTCTGCCAGCACGACACCAATAAAAGCGAAATCCTCCTCGGGCAGCGCAGCCGCGGCTCTGCCGGTCCGTGTGTGCTCCGGGCCCCCTCCAGCCATGCCCGAGGCAGCGCTTCCAAGTCCCGAGCTCTTTCCGAAGGGGAACCTCAGAGGATGCTCAAGGAGCTTTGCCGTTTCAGATGAGGTGGCGGGATCGGGTCCCCGGAGCATCGGGGACGCTTTTGCTGACCCGTCTTTGCCGGCAGCAGAGGCGGAGCGTGAGCCCAGCTGCCGCGTCAGCATCATTTTAATTAAATATATATTGCTTTATTTAGCTGTGCGGATAGCACCGCTCCTGTTGCTGCTTCCAACGGAGGACTGGAATGCAAATGGAGAGAATTTAAGTGCAGGGAGCAAAGGATGGTGTTAGAGTAGGGGAAAACATCCAGATGAGACGTGGGGAGAAGAGTCGAGGCTGGGTGATGTTACCGTGATGGCAAACTTGGCTCAAATGTGCGTTCGCCCATCATCTCAACTCGTCCTGTGCGCACAGATCCCATTCCCAGCTCCTCCCGAGCCTGCAGACTCTGAGCACAGGCTCGGGGAGTTGGGGCAGCGTTATTAAAGCAGCATTAGTATGCAGGGAGATGCTCCTCGCCCCGCCGGAGCGGGGCTGCCAGCGCTCCCTCCTTTTGTTATGACAGCGCTGCTCCTCACGCTTTGAGGCAGGGCTAATGAGACTTAAAAGCAGAGCTAAATTAGGGAGATGGGGAAGTGAAGGCAGGGGTAGAGACTGGCTGGGCTGATGGAAAAGCGTGGGCTGGAGGGAAAGGCGGAGATAGAGGGAATGGAGACGCGGAGAGAGAGGGAATGGAGACACGGAGAGGCCCACGGGAGTCGGGCTGCCTGAACGGGGCAAGAGAGACCGAGCAGGAATTCAAGCTTGTTCTGGGTCTGACGTAATAAAGGTGGCTGAAGGGCCAGCGTTAAGAACGAAAAACTGAAATAAAAACCAACCCAAAATTTGCGAAACAAGAGAACTCAGTGAAATGATGCACTCAGGCACATGGTAAGATCCTTGGGGGTGTCCTGTGCAGAGCCAGGATTTGGAGTCGATGATCCTTGTAGGTCCTGTCCAGCTCAGGAGATTCTCTGATACATAAGAAAGACAGTGAGGAATAAGCAGGATATAACACACAAAGAGAGAGATAAATGGCTGGGAAAATGGAATATATCTGCCAGAAGGAAAGAACATTCAAGCCATCTCTTTTTTTTTTTTCCCTGCAGACTTTAGACCATGAGTGCTCCTAACCAAGCAGACACCGCAGTCCTGGTCCTATATGGTATTTTTTAACACTTGCCAAATGGTGTCTGCTAGCTTGTAACAGATGTAAAGGATTATTTCCCAAATCTGCAAGAATTGTCACTTTGCACTTGCAAAGTGAAGACGTCTTGACTGGAAATACAGGAAGAATGAATTATGCATGGGAAGTGCTGCATGCCTATTTTTAATGGTGCATGGGCATAGGCTGAAATATTATTTTTTCCCTCAGCTTCTGCTTAAAAGTGGGGTGAGTAAGGAAATAATGAGAAGGTGAACAGGGAAATCTGCCTTAGAAACATGTGCTGAGTTTTCCTGATGGCAGAGACCCCAGCCCAGCACTGCAGAGCAATCCTGCTCTGCTAGGAGCTGAAACTACTCTGTGGGAAATGTTGGTAACTTTATAAAATCATGGAATGGTTTGGGTTGAAAAGGACCTTAAAGCCCATCTCATTCCACCCCCTGCCATGGGCAGGGACACTTTCCACTAGCCCAGGCTGCCCCAAGCCCCATCCAGCCTGGCCTTGGACACTTCCAGGGATCCAGGGGCAGCCACAACTTCTCTGGGCACCCTGTGCGAGGGCCTCCCCACCCTCACAGGGAAGAATTCCTTCCCAGTATCCCATCCAAATCTCTCCTCTTTAGTGTAAAACCCTCCCCCTTGTCCTATCCCTCTGTGTTCTCCCAGATGATAAATGGTCCCTGCTCCCTGCTCAAAGTCCTCTCGGATTCCGTATTTATATCCAGTTGTAAATGCTGGGGAGAATGAACAGCTTGAATATCAGAAAGTTTGTATTGGAGGAGGGATAAATGAGATAAAGTTCTTAGAGCCATTTGGGTCTTTAGAAGAATCCGAATGAAAGAATTCCAAACAGAGAACGTGTCCAGGTTGTAGCTTCAGTGCATCACAGTGCATATCAACAGGAATGATAAGAGTGGTGAAGTCACAATTAGGATTTTATTCTAAATTGAATTTTGACTCCCTCAGATGACTAAACCAGATTTATTTCCAGTATTTCTATTATACTTTGTGGACTTTGTGTGGGGCAAGTCAGAAAGCAAATTCTCTTTCTTAGAAAATATCAAAGTTATCAAGGTTTCTGTGCTTGCTTTTGCTTCACACGAAATCAAATTTTAAAATTATTTGATTTGTGAATGTGAGAGAGAGAGAGAGAGAACAGAGATCCTGAGAGAGGGAGAGTTTGTGCATCCCGCCCAATTTGCGATGGCTGTAAGGTTGCTCTCCGGCAGTAATTCCTGGATGATCCTGGTGAGATGGGATCTCCTGCCCTGTCATGGTTCAGTCTCCTGACGGGAGGTGATCCCTTCATGACAAACAGAAAATATTCTATGGATTTTAGTGGAGAGCTGTAAAAGGGAAGAAAGTTGACCGAGGCAGCACAAAGAGCAGGAAGCAAAGCTTGGTTTGGGATTTCCTCCGGTATCTTTTGAGGAATGGGACCTTGATGTGCGTTTCCCTCGGATAATTCTTCCATGCCTTAGGAGACCACAGTGGCCTCTCAGCATCCTCTGGTTTTCCTCTCTCTTTTTTATCAGCTCAACCACTGGGAATATCCTGCTTGACACTGGTGTTAGATTGGTACTTTGCTCTTTCATAACTCATAATTTATCAGCAGTGTGCAATGGAGATGGGGATTGTTGGGAAAAATTGTGGTTGAAGAGGTAAAAAGGCTGTCAAGACAATCCACATGCTCTGTGGGAATACTGCTGTGGAGCTGCAATTGCACACCTGAAGGTTTTGTGTTCTGCTTCTGAAATATTCGCATCAACGTGTAATGCCTCTGACAAGTTTCCAGTGGTTTCCGTATGGGTTTTTTAGGAATTGCATCTTATGATGGTCTGGGAGCACAAGTCTGGTGAGGAGCAGCTGAGGGAGCTGGGGGGGCTCAGCCTGGAGAAAAGGAGGCTCAGGGGGGACCTTCTCACTCTCTTCTCCCAGGGAACAAGGGGTAGAACAAGGAAATGGCCTCAGGTTGTGCCAAGGGAGGCTTTGGTTGGATATTGAGAACAATTTATTTATCAAAAGGTTGTCCAGCCCTGGCACAGCTGCCCAGGGAGGTGGTGGACTCCCCATCCACGTGGGGGAGTGAAAGCCACGTGGATGTGGCACCTGGGGACGTGGGCAGTGGTGGCCTTGGCAGTGCTGGGGGATGGTTGCAGTCGGTCATCTCTGAGGGCTTTTCCAACCCAAACAATTCTATGTAAAATGAAACACATGAGGGTAGCCAGGAAGTCACATTCCAGCTATAATTCCATTAAAAGGTTGGCATACCCAACAGCTTTCTGAATAAAAAGTGAAACCAATATTCCCTTAAATTCTGAGAATGTGGCTCCTGCCATGTGTTTGCCATCCTGGCTTTGTGCCTGCTGACTCCAAGGGAAGCAATTAATGGCTTTTTGGGTTGTAGTCTGAGGGATCTGCGTTCCATCCTTTAAAAAAAAAAACATCTCTTGGTTCCTTGGAGAAAAATCTTCTGGGTATCATGGCAGCGTAATGCTGGGTTTTGCATGTGTTTTATGTTCTCATGGAGCTGCATCTTGTGCACTACTGTGGAAATCTGGGATAGTGGGAGGTGTCCCTGCCCATGGCAGGGGGCTGGAATGGGGTCAGCTTTAAGGTCCTTTCCAACCCACACCATTCCAGTATCCCATAATCACGGTGACCCCAGGCAGACAGATCTTTAACCAGCATAAATAATCGCCATTCTGGGCTTTTCCAGGCATTCCCTTTGTTTTATGCTGAGATTATCACCCATATCCTTTCCAGCCTGCTGTGGTAACAAACTCAGATCCCAATCCTGCTTTCAGCAAACCCAGGAGACTTTCTGCAAATGGTGCCTGAGGAGGCCCAGGTCTTACAGCTTTCCTTCTGTGCTGCTCCCAGTTTGAAGGTCTGGGAATATGTTAGCTGGGATGAGAAAGGGGAAAGGCAGCAGTGCTGCTCTTCATCTGTGCAAGTCCATTTGTTGGGTAGGCTGTGTTCTTTTACTGCTTTCCTCAAATGCCATTTTGTAACAGTAAAATGCTCACTAAAAATACTCAAATATTTTTAGTTGTCGAATACAAGTCAGATTGAGCTGCACATTTCCCTCATGAGTAAAAGTGATGAGTTTGTGTTCATTAACTCGGGGCCATCTGGTGCAGACATGCTGCAGTCTGTGAATCAAGCATGCATCAAACTCCAGGGATCAGAACAATCGCCAGACCTGGGATTTGGGGGGCTTGGGGTGGAGGGAGGAGGAAGAGGGTGGTGGACTATAGATTTCACTCTTTTTAAAAATTAACTCTGTGCTTTATGTTGCACTGCTGTAAAATTCTGCTCCGGGCTCATCAGTGACCATTCCAGCAGCCTTCCGGGTGCTCATGTGCCATTAAAGTGACAATACCCATCATCCCAACTATTTTGTGTGCAAAATGATTAAACAGAACTGTTTCCCTGCATTTTTAAGCAATGCATCTGGAGGATCCAGCTACACAGATGCAACTGAGAAATAAATCTGAGCTCGGTTTTTCTGGGCCTGCACTGGTGGAAGTCAGTGATGTTCCCACTCAGTAACAGGATCAGGTTTTGTAGTGTTTCATAGAAAACTTTGGAAAAATTAAGTTGTAGTTAAAGGCTCTGATTCCAGCTTAAAGGTGTTTTCCTGCCTGAATGATTCTTCTTCCCTGTGAGGGTGGGGAGGCCCTGGTGGAGGTTTCCCAGAGAAGCTGTGGCTGCCCCTGGATCCCTGGAAGTGTCCAAGGCCAGGTTGGACGGGGCTTGGAGCAGCCTGGGCTAGTGGAAGGTGTCCCTGCCCGTGGCAGGGGGTGGAATGAGATGATCTCCAAAGTCCTTTCCAACCCAAACCATTCCACGATTTTATGAAATCTGCTTCACTTACCAACCTGGCAGGCATTATACATTTCTCACCCAAATGTCTCCAGACTTTCCTCTTCTTGCCTTTCTTGCTTATGTTTTTTCCTGGGCTCTGCCTTCATCTCTCCCAGTCTCATGGGAGCCTGTCAGGGCTTGCAGCAATGGCTGGCTGGGCCCAAGAGGTGGGGAAGAGCCAGTTTTAAGCCTGCACATATTAAGAGATGATCCAAAGTCACCAGACTCCACTCACAAACCTGTGTAACTTTGTGAGTTCACCATAGAATAATTCAGGTTGGAAAAGCCCTCCAGGATCATCATTCCCCAGGCATCTTCAAGGCCACCACTGAGCCGTGTCCCCAAGGGCCACATCTGCATGTCTACCTGTAAATGCCCAAGTTAAAAGTTTCTGGAGGAGAATCCCATTTCATTTATTTTATTAGATGTCCTGAGGTGTGTGAGTTGTATTCTTCACATCTGTCATGTGTTCACTGGCTCTTAGACTAAAAAAGTTGTGCCCATCCATGCAAAGGGTGGGATGCTGTATCTCTTTCCTGAACAACACCAGTTTTTCCTCTGATTTGTGGCTGTGCCCGTGGACCACTGCTGCAGTCACGCAGTAAATGAGAAACAAGCCAGCTGAAATCCAGGGTGAAATCCATACAGGAGACAGGAGAAGATTTGGGTCCATAGTCTGTCACTGATTTAATTGAAAAAAAAAAAAGGTTTTAAAAAATCTATTATTAAGATATGAAGGAGTTAGCGATCACTTCTGAACAAAGCTTATGTTTCCATGACAATACCCCTATCACTGGATAATCCATGCAGCATAAGCTTGTCTGTCCTGCTGGGATGTATTTGGGCGTATTTGGAAAGAGAAATTCGGAAACTCAGAGTTACGCCTTTGAAAAAGTTGCGTTTTATTTAAAGGTTCCCATTCTTTTCATCACTCTCTTAAATGACTCGTATTAATGGGACCCAGTCAAAGGAGATAACAGCACTGCACAGCCCCTTGTTTCCTTTTTCTGTTCTCTTTGAGTCTCCTCATCAAAATGACCTTCCCTGCTCCGTTTCTTAATTTCCTGCCTGGATTCAGTCACTCTCCTCTCCCATTAAGGGCAGTTTTGTGAATGACATCTTTGAAAGCTTTAATTTGCCTGCGAGGGAAATGACTGCTTACTCATCCCCTTTGGGAGAGCGAGTTTACCTTCCAAAGAAACCTCTTTTTTCTCTACTTTGTGCCAGAGTCTTTGGAATTTTCTCCATGCACTTGGCTGCTCCTTTGGGCCACCTCCAGGAGGAGAAACACACGTTCGTGCTCATTTAAGCAAAATGACGGGTGACTTTCAGGCTCTAATGGCTCATTTTTCACATAACTTTTTCCATAGGACAAGGTGATTCTCTGTCGGCTTCCACTGAAAGATGTTTCAAAGTTGCACCAATTTCTTTCTCCGTAGGGTTGCTTCTCTCCCTTCAGTCTAGTGATGTTTCAGTTTGACTCTTTGGATTTTGGATGCTATAAAAATTCTGAATTCTGATTCTTTTCATATTGGCTGCCTTTCCTTAAGCTCTTTAGGATCCAAGGGAATGGCTGGAGCTGTGTCAGGGGAGGTTTAGGTTGGATATCAGGGAAAGGTTCTTCCCCCAGAGGGTGGTGGGGCACTGGAACAGCTCCCCAGGGAATGGGCACAGCCCCAAGGAGCTCCAGGAGCCTTTGGACAATGCTCTCAGGCACAGGGTGGGATTGTTGGGGTGTCTGTGCAGGGACAGGAGCTGGGCTGGATGATCCTGGTGAGTCCCTTCGGGATATTCTGTGATTCTGTGATTCCATGAGCTTTTTATTCACCCTCTGTGGCTTCTTTACAGAGTGACAGCAGCAAGTTCCCAACAAGGCTTAGCAAAGATGAAGATGAGGTTCACAGATTTTATCAAAAGAGAGCGGAGTGTTCATCACAGCTCTTGACCTTGCCTTTCCTTGAGCAGATATAATCACAGAGTCTTTAAAGCTGCAAAAGACCTCCAAGATGACCAAGCATTAACCCAGCACCACCGTGTTCACCATGTCCCCAAGTGTCACAAAGACATATAAAACTTCCCAAGCCCTTGATGTGAACCCAGAGCACACCAAAATCCATTGTGCCTCATCCACCAGAACCACTGGCTCCTGCAATTTGCTCTCCACACTTTTCCTCACTGCGAGTCACCAGGCAGTTATTTTCCATTTCATGGAAATTACATGGTTTGGTGCAATGCTCAGTCAGACGGAAATACCTCAGCAAAGTGATTTTCAATTTGTTTTTCACTGAGATGCTCACTTGTGCTTTCCTAGGGAAACTTTGGAACTGCTGATCTCTGGGAGCAGAGATCCCAGGGGCTGTGGGGGATACAACAAGGTTATTTTCATAGATCTGCACTTGCCTGGTTTCTGGTCTTTGTTTGGTAACTGCATCTTGTGTTAGAGAATAAAAAGAAGGAATTTTATTCAGTCTGTTGTGCTTGTCATCAGTCTGATTCCATCCTTTCCTCTCTTCTCACCTTTCAGAGTTGGAAGTGGCCTTTCCTACAGACCCTCAGAAACTGAATAGGCTCAGCCCCAAATAAACTCAGCAAAGTTGAGGCTCCTCAGTCACTTGGGGGATTTCAGACACGTTCCTCTGGAATCTAATGGGGACAATGACTGTCACATGCTGTGCCAGTGCCATGGAGTGATGCCAGTGCCGTGTCATGGAGCTGTGGCACGATATTAAGTGACAGGGTAGAGCCAGCCTGTCCTCCTTTATAGCCGTGGCTGGGGTACAGCCGTGCTCCTGCACTGGGCTATGTGGGAACAGCGTTCATTTAAATGCTTTAATTCCATCTGGATCTTCTTGGCTCTATTCAGTGGCTCCACGAGAGCTCTTCTTTGAGGCAGCATAGCTGAACAAGCCCTTTTAATGCACTAAATAACCCATTGCTTTGTGCTGGTCAGAAAAGAAGGATGAAGAAGTCCTAATTAATCAGATCTCTTCCTAATTGGCTGTGGCAAAGAGATTTCTGAGCGTGCCAAGTGCACACAGTGGCCCGAGTGGTTGGCTTTGCCTAAATAAGACAGAGGCTGTTCCTGCAACTGCTGCCCTGAATTTGTTTGGATTTGGTTTGAGGAGTCGGCAGCAGAGTGTCAGGTGGATTAATCCTGGCTCCTGTACATCCTGTCTCGGAGTGTCATCCCTGAGCCTCCCATCCACTCTGCTCAGGAGTTCGACTGCAGCATTTTTAGCCTTGAATTTGGAATTGTTCTGATGAGGGTCCTGTGAACCAAATAGAATTTGACTGGCAGCTCTGGAGCCAGCGATGTTCCAGTGGGTGAGTGAAGGGAATTAAATTGTCGACTGCGTGTCATTAAAGAAAGGAAAGAGGGATTTGTAGTCTTGGCCAGTAGTTTTTAAAATTTTTGTTCAGAAAACCTTTTAAACACCTTAACTGGATGATACAAAAAGTGCAGCTTTGCAGCATTTCCAAGCAATAAAATGAGATGTTGACCATTTCTATTGGTTGCTCATCTGATCTTGGTAATTTTGGATCATCTCTCTGGCCTAGATCTGCTCCCTTGGTGGGGCAGAGTCCAAACCAGACCTGCTGGGCAGGAATCCCTTTTCATCTGTGTCCAGGCTGGATGGAGAACTCTGGGTGCTGTGAATGTGTCACTGAGAGAAAGCTCTCACCCTCTGGCCTCCTGAGCTTCTGCATTTTCCATACCTGCAGGGGCTCCAGGGGAGCTGGAAAGGGACAAGGGCTGGAGGGACAGGACACAGGGGATGGCTGCCCACAGCCAGAGGGCAGGGACAGATGGGATACTGGGAAGGAAATGTTGGCTGTGAAGGTGGGAAGGCCCTGGCACAGGGTGCCCAGAGAAGCTGTGGCTGCCCCCGGATCCCTGGAAGTGTCCAAGGCCAGGTTGGACGGGGCTTGGAGCAGCCTGGGATAGTGGAAGGTGTCCCTGCCCATGTCAGGGCGTGGCACTGGATGTGCTTCAATGTCCCTTCCCACCCAAACCATTCCATGGTTCTGTGATTTGAGCAATCCCCCAGGAAACACTTTGAGTTATGCCCAGACATCTGAGAGGAGCCTGTGCTGCCCTTCAGCCCAACCAGAAGCTCATTTTTGCCAAACAGGTCCCGTGGAGGTGCTGAAGAGGAGGAGCTGCTCTGTCCCAGCCCACCCCAGGAGAAACCTCCCCACGGAGCTTTAGGTTTGCAGTGATCCCTCATTTTTCCCTGCTCAAAGTTAAAAAGCAGCAGCTTTCCCCACACCAGCAGCACTACAAAAGATGAGATGGATACAAGTGAGGAGATGAGATAACACTGGTACAAGAATGGCTGCAATCAGCTTACAATGAGATCATATCAAATGTGTTGTGAAAGTTCTAATAATTAATTGTTTCTTAAACTGTGCAGCCTGTTTGTTTGATCTTCCCTCTGCGTTTCTAAAGCAGTGTATCATTTATTTTCCTTCATCCTTTTTTTTCCTTGTGCACCATATTTCTATACTTCAGACTTGATTTAGTAACCATAGCAATGAAATAAATGCATTGTCTTCATTTACAATGGTGTCTAAATAGGTGCTCAGCTCCCTGTAAGTCCTTTAACAAGGGATGGTTCCCTGCCACCACAATGAGAAGGCTTTGGGTGATGTTATTGAAATCATTTTCACTTTGATTTCGTGGCATCGAGTCCAAAAGTCTCTGAAAATGCATTCGTGTCTACTTCATTTCTCAAGAGTGTATACATAGAAATATAAAAACCCAGAACTTTCCAGGGGGTTTCTTTGTGGAGAGAGGGAGCATGGTTGGCATTATGTCTTTCCAGATACAAAGAGATGCATTAATACCTTTTATTTGCCTACGCTGCCCTCACATTATCAATAACCCAGAAGTTTCTATAGACAAAGAACAAAAAGAATGCAGACTGACTTCTTGTCTGAGAAGGAGTGAGTACTCCTGTGCCTGGGCAGTCCTTACAGGAAGAGATGTAAACTAGAGATGTAAACTGTTTTCATTCCTAGGGTTAAAAATAAAAGCNCTCACAAATGCAATTGTTTCCGGAAACTAATAAATATTAATCAAAAAAAAAAGAAAAGAAAGAAGAAAAAACCTCTCCTTTTGTGTTCTTAACAGATTGCTTTTGTAACTTGGTGGCAGAGACGTGACTTCATTCACCTTTTGTATATTAATTCTGTTTTTCAGAGTCTTATGCAAACATAATTCAGGCATTTTCTAGAACACAGACAGAGATTCCTCCACATTTATGCTGCAGCCAGGCTGGAGCCCCATAGCACTTGGAGAAGTTGGACTTCACATCTGGGCAGCTCTTTGCAACTGTTTTATTTTGTTGGGATCGTGTGCCACAATCAGAGAATGACAGAATGGTTTGAGGGGGACAGGACCTGTAAGATCATCCCATTTCACCCCTGCCATGGGCAGGGACACCTCCCACTGTCCCAGGCTGCTCCAAGCCCCGTCCAGCCTGACCTTGGGCACTTCCAGGGATCCAGGGGCAGCCACAGCTGCTCTGGGCACCCTGTGCCAGGGCCTCCCCACCCTCACAGCCAGGAATTCCTTCCCAATATCCCATCTAATCCTGCCCTCTGGCAGTGGGAAGCCATTCCCTGTGTCCTGTCCCTCCATCCCTTGCCCCGAGTCCCTCTCCAGCTCCCCTGGAACCCCTTTAGGCTCTGGAAGAGCTCTGAGGTCTCCCTGGATCCTTCTCTTCTCCCTTCTTCTCAATCAGAGAGTGCTGGGGTGGATTCTAGCTGGAATTGCAGCATTTCCTCTCTGCATCCCACTCTTTCCCTACCTCTGCCACAAGCAAAAATGCTGGACTGGTGTCCACATTGAATCCTACTGGGATAAATGCAAAGTGTGCTGCTACATTCACCACGAGCCCCTCTTGGATGGAGCAGCGTTATAGCTCCTGAGATTTAAATTTAAAGCTTTCAGCTCCAGGCATATTCCTTAAAAGAAAGGCCTTATTATCCCTTTTACATATGAAGCTTGGATTTCAAGGAAAAAAAAGAGACTAGAAAGGATTTCAACCATCAGCAAATTAGAGCCCTAAATTAGACTTCCCTGAAAATTTTGCACAGAAGTATTTTTTGACCAAAAAAAGTGGGTCTTTAACTAAGGGAAATTGTCTCATTAGGATGTGTTTTTTTATCTTTGGATACTGAAGCCTCTCAAAAATCCATTTTAGTCTGTTGATTGTGTATATGTGTGTTGACATATGGATGCATGTTTTGTATAAACAGCCATTATCTGGATTTTTTGGGTTTTTTTAAATGACATTTAGAAAAATCAGTGGGGTAAAAATAGATTTAAATGTGATTTTTCTATTTTGTTTTATTTGAGTTCTTCAGGGGAAAGGAAAGCATTTTCCTACCAGCTCTACTTTTATCAGTAATTCGTAGCTTCTGGCCACTGCCTGTGTGTTATAAATGCCCAATTGCAGGAGCCAGGTGCTGACTCTGGACTTTTAAACTCTGTATATCTCTAATAGACTAAATCAAGGGAAAAAACCTCTTGCAAGTGCATGTCATGGGTAGCAGCAAGAGAGGCAATTTATCCATTCCCTGGGGTTTGCAGGGAGTCTGGAAATTGAAATTGAAGCTTAGCCCTGTCCTTCCCACCCAAAACTTCTGTGTCACCTGCCCATGTGGTACCAAACCAGTTCTCACCTGTGGCACCAGTGCGGTTTGAGCCTTCACTGGGGGCTGCAGCAGAGGAAACTCTGCATTTGGGGCAGAGGGGGCTTAGGACACACAGAGGATTGTGCTGGGTCTCTCCCAAGGAGAGCTTTGTGTTGTCCTTGACTCAGGAGAAAAATCCTTTTATCTTATGAAAACCTTCTCAAGTGAAATTTCTTTTTTACTCCCCTTAGTGCTGGTTTAGGTGACAGTGCAAAAGGGTAATGAGTTTGGGGATGGTATTTTTTTAGGGGAAGATGTTAAAGGCAGAAGCTGAGCCTCAAGACTGCAGTAAAATAGGAGTGAAACCTCTTAGCCTGCTCCTAAAATAGGGATGAAGCTGGACAGACCCCTGAACCCTGAGTAATGACAACAGAAATAACGAGGTTTTGGTGATGATTAGCCCTTTATTTTGTGTGTATCTCAAAGCAACAGGGAATAGAAATGTTATAGGAAAACAAGGTGTTCATCCTCTCCCAACAGAAAATTTATGGGGGTTGGAGCAACCTGGGATACTGGGAGGTGTCCCTGCCCATGAGGAATGAGCAGGTCCCGTCCAACTCAAACCATTCTGGGATTCTCTTAGTCCTTTCCCAAGAAAAAAAATATTCTCTTAATCCTGTTTAGGTAATTCTCACTCCTGCCTTATTTTTTTGTCCCCTCCCTCACTTCTTTGCCCCTTAGGATACAACTTTGCCGACTCCCAGTGTCACAGGGTGTCATCCTGTCATTGCAGTTGCACTCTTCAAAGCCTGTGCTCTGTTGGTTTTCATGATTGGGGGTGGGGGGGGAATCCAATCCTCTCTGTTTTCTTCTCTTCACTTTTGAATGTAAACATCTGAAAAAAAAGTAAGAAAGGAACTTAATGGATGTGTTTTCTATGCTAAAGGTGACAGCATGAAAAGAGGGAACCTGATTTCTGACAAGCCATTTTAATTTATGTTTTTTATGACAGATTTGTGCAGGTTGCAGAAAGATAAGCAAATGCTCTTGTTCTTATAAATCATTTTATTTCTCATCTGATGAAACCTAAAGTAGGCAGATGTTCATGACAAATCCCAGTGTTTTCTCAGCATAATATTCAGGTTCCCCATATTTGTAAGTATATTATGAATTATTGTAGCAATGAGCCAATTAAAAATACAGTTACTATAAGTTTGGAAAGGATAGCTCATGTCTTCAAGTTCACTTCCAAGGGTGGGGCAGCCACAGCTTCTCTGGGCACCCTGTGCCAGGGCCTCCCCACCCTCACAGCCAAGAATTCCTTCCCAGTATCTCATCTGACCTTATCCTCTGGCAGTGGGAAGCCATCCAGAATCCCCCCTCCCCTGCTGCCCACCGAGGGTTTCTAGTTTGGGTCATGTCCAGCTCTCACCCAGCAGCACCCCCAAGTCCTTCTCCCAGGGCTGCTCCATCTGCTCATCCCCAGCTTGGACTGGTCCTGGGGTTTGCCCTGACTCAGGAGCAGCACCAGCACGTGGTCTTGTTAAATCCCTGAGATTCCCATGGGCCACTGCTCGAGCTTGTCCAGGTCCCTCTAGGTGGCATCTGACTGACACTGGATGTCGATGTGTGGTACCTGGTCCCAGTCCATGTGGCTACCTGAACTGAGGAGTCTGAGCCCGATCCCAGGCATCACTCAAGTTATGTAAAAAGATATTTCGTGATCTGTCATTCAAAGGCATCAGGGAATTCAGCCCACGAGTCCAAAGCATATGTCAGTGTAGTGGATGACAGCATTCCCTGGTTTTCTCGGGACATTTAAGGAATTCATTTCCGAGGCAGTTTCTTTTGATGACTGTAATTGGATCCTAATCATCTTTGTACACGTAACATTAAGTTTTTCATTTGCCTCATTAACTGTTGCTCTCAAATTTTGATGGTCAAATATTGATGAAGTGCCACGCTCTGGGACTGATCATCTCCTCATTCACCAAATCCAACAGCGTTTGGGATCTTTTCATCTTAGAAATTTTCATCAATTCCCCTGTATGCACAGGTTAGTTACTTGTCGTTTCTCAGAGGAAAATTTATCACAGCTGAAGTATCCAAGGCCAGACTGGATGGCCTTGGAATGACCTGTGATAGTGGAAAGTGTCCCTGCCCGTGGCAGGGGGTGGAATGAGATGAACTTTGAGGTCTTCTCCAACCTAAACCGTTCTATGGTTCTACAATAATTTGTGCTTCCGGGACATGCAGAATTTGAAGTCACCTGGAAACCAAAGACAGGCTCTCCAATCCTGCCATTCCTACTGTAGGCCTTTCTCACAGCATCCCCAGTTTTTCAAGATACTTTAAAAACATGGTTGGCAGGAGTGGATTTAATATTCCAGCATTAGTCTCGATGCTGCTGTAAATGAAAATCGAGTCACTCTCTCCTCCCACTCCTCCTCTGCTGTGCACATGTCCGTGAATTGCATTAGTGCTTTTCATCACAGCATCCTAATGGCATCCCAGTGCTAAGCTTTTTGGCTACTGTGACCCCTAAATTACTTTCAGATGCTATTTTCCATTATGTAATGCTTTGTTCTCTCCACTCCTGCTTTCCTGCTCTCCTAGCTGAACACACAGTCATATATTAAAATATGGGTTTGCTGATTGAGCCTAATGTACTAAGGAATCCGAGCTGGTTTTATGGCCACCTCGTGCTTCTTAATACTTATTATGATGTCAAACTTTGTGTCATTCACAAATGTTATCAGCAATGGTTTTGTGTTTATTTCCAGATCCCATAAAGAAAATTTAATAGCGTTAGACCTAAGACAGGCCTTTAAAAGGTGATGCAACACTTGGGACATGGCTGGAGTGGTTTATTTTACAGCCAGTGGGAAGCAGGGGATGTGTAGCAATAATTCTCAGGTTCTCAGTGGTGCAGATGACTGGGGAGAAGTGATGCTTGCGGTATTTGTTACTTGTTGTGGTGGGGTCTCCGCAACCTACCCAGGAGACAGCCGGGGCCCGTGGAAAGAGTCAGGAACAATATTTTTGATAGATGTTCATAGGTGTTCTTTATTCTCCCAGCCACCTCATGGCACAGACGGCTCCAAAGGCCCCAGAATCATGTGAACACCCACCACAGGGTTCTCCGGCGGGGTACATTTGAAATGGCC
>VYZQ01023371.1:2829-14218 GCA_013400655.1 Mystacornis crossleyi | reverse complement strand
TTTTAAACTCTTTGAGATAGACAGCATAGACAATAATTTGATCTTTGAGGTCTTTAAAAATCCTCCTGTGAAATTTTTCACATTTTTCTTTCACGCATTTACTCTATGATAAGTGGCTTTTCAGAGGTTTGGGTATAATTCCCAGGGCACTGTAGCCACTTGTTTGAAAGAGTGGCTGTTTACTACAAGACAATAAACATTGGGCCCTGTTCGTGAACACTTTCCCATAAAATCTGTAAACCAAAGAGCTTGCTACATGAAATGCTTTAAAAAAGTCACAAGAAAAACTTTAGAATTCTCCTCACTTACTGGTTAAAAGAAAAAAAACACCAAACAAACAAATAACCCCTGAAAGAAGCTGTGATTAAAAGTTAATGAATTAACTACTTTTCTTTAGAAATTCGTTGCACGGGGACTCCTGTGATTTTTGCGTCAAATGGGCCAAACAATAACAGGATGATCATGTAGGTGAAGGCTGAAATCTGGCTATGCTTTGATGAGCCTTTAGTAGGAAAATGCAACAAGCAGCTACTAGGTAAAGTTCTGCAAGACAGCAGGATCAGGACTACAGTCATAATACCATAGAGACAATTTAGGTCTGCTGAAGAAGAGAATGCTATACTGACATGACTACAGCCTTTGAAGATCAGAGACAATGATGAGGAATACCACATTTTTTTAGAGAAGAAAACAGCAAAGCAATTTAAAATGCATTTCTTGAGCAGTTTTCTATATGATTTTGTCTTGGAATTTGAGTTCAATAATGTCTGAATTCAGACATTTTTGTGACCTAATATATTTCATACAGCTTGACACCTCATATTATCAATTATTTTATCTTTCTTTTGGTCATATGTGGTCTTTTCTTCCCAACACACAGGTTTTTTGATAGACATTCATCACTATAGGATGAGAACATCTAATATTAGTGCACCAATCACTAAAAATTATCCTACTTTAATTTTGTTCTGGCACGCTTGCTTGAAAGAGAAGTGTGTGACCTGTTTTATCTTTATAAATTGAAATTACCTACATACAAATTTTGCATATCTTTCCATTAAAGCAAGCTAAGTGAAAAGAAAAGCCTTGCAACTGAAGCAGAAACTTGCTGAGGTGTAAAATGGTCATTGTTTCTTGTGGGATTTCATTCCACTATATTGAGTCTGTCCACCAAAGATGTCAGTCCCTCTCCAGATAAACTGTATTTATGTTAGACTGTTCTAATGGGACAAAAACCCAAACCTGTCAACCAGCCGTCACAAAGGACTTGGTCTTTTTCATACCCTGAGTCATTAAGCACCTTCAAATAAGGGTGAGATGTTGAAATTGACTGGTGTTCTCTGGACAGGCTTTTTGCCCTCTCATATCAGGGTGCAGTGAGCATTATGGAGGGGCTGCACTGCAGCACCCTGGCAGATAGAGTTTCCCAGGCAGTCAGGCTGTGTGGCCTCACTATTACACAAATGAGTATATAAGTTATCCTGGATCATCATTCACCGTAACCAAAAGGCGTGTTCTTGTGTCTCAGAGATGCTTACATACCCCTAATTTGTCTTTTCAAGTAAGTTTTTAATTAAAAAAACAAATTTTACTTCTTTGGTAAAACTTTAAAGAGCAATCCTCCAAAAAGCATTTCATTTAGGTTTGATATGAGTTACTACATGTTAAACAGGAACTAGCTATTAAGAAATATAGAGAAAAAAAGGATAAAAAAAACTAAGTATATATTGCCTACATCAAAATAAAAGTATTTAAAACAACTATCCTATTTTAGCTTTAGCTCTAAATTAGCTCTAAATTAAATACCTGTAGTGTAAAACAAATCTTACCTTAAAATATTACCCCTCCCTATATAGTACACCCTCCTTTACACACCACAGTGGACACATTCAGCGGAATAGGTAAATGGCAGCAGTTAGCCCTTTAAATATTTAATGCCTCTGCACATTAAATAAAACTGTCTGCAACATATATTTTGTAGTGATTTATTTGCAATTCAGATGTTATCTCTAGATGTATGTAGAACCGTTAAGTCTGCTAACAATTTTAGAAATTATAATAAAACAGAAAATTGTGGCAATTCATTTATGTTAATTTACTGACACTAAATTCCTCAGGGCAGCAGCCATGAATACACTTTCTTGTATAAAACTAAACCTGTTTTGGTACCTAACATATCAATGTTAATGACAGAAATACTACCTAAGATTTATATTTGCATAGGTTTGTTTGTTTGTTTGTTTCTCTTTATTTTTTGCATAGTTTATCCAACATACTCATTTTTTTTAAAGAGTGAAAAACAATTTTATGTAGTCATCACTAAAATGCCTTAAAGGACCTAATTTCCAGGACATGGACATTTCACAATTTTAAAAAATCAAGCCTGTTCAATGTCTTTCATAAAGACAGAGAAATTCACTAAACATTTTTAGTGGTCTCAAGGATACAGTATTTCATATTTTAATTTTAGGATCTGTTTTTGTTTTTGCAGCAGGTTATAGGATTTTTTAAATGTTAATTTTGCACCTTGGTTATTACATTCTGTTCTAGCTTTTTTATAGCACTGGCTTCTGACTAATCACTTATGACGACTGTAAGACAACAGTTTGCCTGCAGAAAGGGCGATGTATAGCAGCACCATCCCAGGAGCTAACAGAGAAGGGAATTATGACTTTTAGGAACACTATTTCCTCGCTTGCTTGCCCCTGGCTCTAAGAGGGGCACAAACCCCTACTGCTCTGTGCTGGCAGCCAACTGTCAGTTCGGCTTATCTCAGATGGCCAGTGTGTTGAGGGGATGAAGCCAAAGTCCTGCATGGCCTTGAGCACCGGCTGCCAATGCCCCACCAGGACAGGGACCAGTGGCCCCTCACAGGCTGCTGTCATCACTTTCCAGCTTTTGCTGTGACCTGAAGTCACACTAGCCCATGCCAGGAAGCAAGCCCTCAAGTCTCCCTTACTTTCCTGCACAGTGGGGTAAGAGTACTTGACAATCCTATTTGGTGATTATGCCACTGGAACCAGTATTGAGACTCAATTTGGTAGTCAAACAAGGTAAAACAATAATCTCCTACCCTGTTATCCAGTTGTAGATTTGCTGGACACACTGGCCAAGGAACCTCATTCTGTAATTCCTGTGAGCACATTTCTCAGAGGCGGGCCCCTGCCTGGATTCTCTCTTGCCATCAGGAGATGAAAAGGAGCTTCGTACAAATAAATGGCTTGTATCGCACCTACAGACGTGTCAAACTTTGAAAACCTCATGCTCTAGACAGCCTTGCCTTGCTGCTAATTGGTATGTTTTTCTTTAAAAAGTGAAGATTCTAACCTTTTACTTGACAGATATGTGGGCAAAATGCCAGGCAACATTTTGAAAGCTTATCTATAGTCTGCTGTTTACAAGTCTTGTTTATGTTGGAGCTCACACAGGAGTATACAAATGAAAAGGGTTAGCAGGAACAAAGCTAAATGGTTGGTTTCAAATAGATGTGTAAGCTGGCAAAGAAAGGTTTTCACCTACAAAAAGTCTAAAGATGCTGCTCCTTTTTAAAAGGCATACAAATGTAACACTTGACTCAACAGATTTTTTTATTATCATAATTTATTCCTAGTTGTGTCCCTGAACTTTTGGGATGGAGAGCAAATACAATTTCAGTACCTGTTTTAGGTTGGTTGTTTTTACTTTAGGTTTTGGTTTTTTCTTTCTAATCTTCTGAAATTGCAGCTAGGAGACAGTAAATGGGATTCCATCTCTCTGAGAGATTTAGCAACAGAATTTTTTACAGTGTTGCAATTACTCATGTTTAAAGTAGAGCTACCAACTGCATAACTAAATAAGGGAATACTTTGGAAACAAAAGGGTTGCATAACAGGTAAATTTAGCTTGTAGAATCTTTAGTATGCAATGTATAAGAAATTTCATACACCCTTAGGAGATTTTGAAATTTTGTCAGTGGGTACAAAATGCTAGCTTGGAAAAATTAAAATAAAAATATGGAAATAACTAATTACCAGAAATATGGCTTAATTCCTTTGTTGTTGTTGTTGTTATTGGTTTTGTTTCCAGTATGAACTTTATCTCCTGCAAATTTATACACACAGATTACTTCGCACTTTCAGTTCAGGCTTATTCTTTCCAGGAAACTGGAACTTGATTTCCAGCTGCAATTGGAAGTCAAAAGTTTCAAAGATGGTATCTTCATCCCATCTTGGGAGTAGTTGTAAGAATACAGAGGCAGAGGTGAATTTCTGTGGATCAGGACTACCTAGTACTTTACATGTGAATTATTCTGGAGTCTTCCGCAACCTTCTGCTTCCTACCAATACTGGAAGGTGGCAGCATCAGCTCTGAAGACACTGGTCTTCCTTCACATGAAAACTGCTGACCTGTCTCACTGATGTTACAGTCTTCAGCCTCTAAGTAGTGTTTTGCGAGGAGAAAATGATGCATTGAACTTTACCACGCCTCCTTGGGTACAGCCAGTAAACATTAGCTCCGAAGCAACTGTAACACTGAAATACTAGAAAAGAGATTCAGTGACACACTGTATTGAGATTTCAGTGAATTTCAAAGTATTAATTATGATGATTAATATTAATATCATTATATTATTACGGACATTCCTACATAAGAAGTATGAGGAATATCCAGTAGCTTTCTCAGATGCTGTTGGTTCAGTAATTTTGTTTGTGTGTTTGAGAAAAGAGAGGGAAAAGACTTGTTCCATACCAAATCTCACTGAGAATAACCTTAAAGTCTGCCAGGCAGGGTATTTTTCTTAGAGTTTTTCTAGCACATGATTTTGCCCTTAAACACCTCTCATGAAATATATTTATCGAGACTTTTTTTAGGGGCTCAATTTTCTTTGATTTTCCTGATCTTTCATATTATCAGATATGTTCTTGAAATGTTACTTTAATTACAAAGGCCTATAGTTACAGGACAAGGAGGAATGGCTTTAAACTGAAAGCAGGTAGGTTCCGATAAGGTATGAGGAGGAAATTCTTTACTGTGAGGGTTATGGGGCACCGGTACAGATGGCCCACAGAACTTGTTGCTCCCCACTGGAAGCATTCAAGGCCAGACTGGTCTAGTGAAAGGTGTCTGTGCCCATGACAGGGGTGTTGGAACTAGATGATTTTAAGGTCCCTTCCAGCCCAAATCATTCTGTGATACTATGATTTTGGCTTCTCCAACTTTGTCATCTATCAGTACTTCTATCTGCAAAATACATATAATTTAGTGAGATCTTTGAGCTTGGTCTGCTTCTACCTTTTCCTTAAAGCTCGCACTATCAGCACTCCCAGGAAAGTTTTAAATCTCAAAGATAAGATTCTACCCAAAACAAAGCTTCATAAAACATCCAAAGTGAGACAGAATAGAGAAGGTGCAGATGAACACCCATTGGCTCATGCTGATGTAAGATGCCAGGTCTTCTTGTCTGTGTACGGTCCCAGTATGAGAGCTCCGCAGGTTTGCAGATTATGCACAGTGCCCCCCCAAGCCCAAGAGAATATTTTCTTTCCTTCCCCTCTGAGACTTAAATAGGAGTTCTGTTCCCCACTTTTCTCAGCATTTATTGGAGTTTCTGCTCACTCTTGGTTTTGTTTTCTTTCCCCTTTCCTCCTTCTCCTTTTTAATCTTGCATTTCCGTAAACTTCTTTACTTGACCATTCTAAAGGAAGGCACAATATTTCCAGAGTGCAGCCTAAGCCAAAGAGGAACAAGACAACAAAAACCTGTCCTGTCCTGCCACATAATCTTTAAAAGGCATAGGAGACATTAACCATTAACAATAACTGCAATCAAACTAAATCACATCTACTAAACCAAGTATTTCATAAAACTTCATGATGTTTATAAATTTCTAAACAAATATTTAAATCATTATATTAATGACAGGTCTATGTGCTCTAATTGCTAACAAACTTGTCACAAATAATTCACAAAACAGATTTTCATCAGTGAAGTACTTCATTATTCAGTGAAGTAAAACATATTGTTGATTTCTATATGGTTTGATGCAATTTACTGTGCAAACAAAAATTGTCAGGTTTAAGAAAATTCCATAGAATATTTGCTTTAGAAAAGTTTTTAAATGCTTCAGAGAATATCTTTTATTTGAAAATGCAAATATTTCCTTTCCTTTTTTACAAGATCTAGTGTCTGTATTTACAGTATATTCCTGTCTCACTGATACTGGTAATGCATGCATTATGTTAACATGCCAAGTCATATAATCATATTACTGTGCCATATCCTAACTCAAGCACTGGCGTCATGTTATAATCAAATGGCTAAAGTGTTTTATTTTTAAATGTTTTAGCTTTTTAAAGGAGGCTAGGCAAGTAAAAACACCAGCTCCCTTGACCATTATCTGAGTCTCTGTTTCTCCATCATTCTGCCTAGCAACTCTGTGAGCTACTGGACAATTTCAATCAAATTTGCAAGTGGTTTAAAGATGGTTTCATTCTAAATTCATTTCAGTGAGTGGGTATGTATGTGACATAAATTGATACCCTGAGAGAAGTAAAGGTAGCTGTTCTACCTTTCCAGGCAGCTGCTCCCTGGCCCAGCAGCATGTCCCTCTCAGCCAGCCACTCATAATCTGCAGGGTAACCATCAGACACAGGAGGAATCTGGTAGTAGTGGCAGAGGGAAAATTAAAAGACACGGAAGGAAACCAGTTTTCAGTATTTCAATTGCTCTTAAAGAAATTGCTTTAAAAAAAGCAAAACTCATTAAGAAAACTTCTTATTCTGTTTGAAACACACTCGGTTTGAAGTCAGTGTGCCCTGTTTTCACTGTAATAAAAAAAAAGCTAAAAATTTTTCTGTATATTGTACCAAATAATCATTAAATAATGTGGCTGAAAAGAGGCATAAGAATACAAATCCTGACACCTTTCCTCTGGCCTAAAAGTCATCCTTTCTGTAAGCCTAATGAATTTTTGTGTGTGTTTTTTTGTTTGTTTGTGTTTCCAAGATAACACAGGTACAACTGTAAGCATAATATTCCCAGCTACATAGAAGCCACAAGTATCAACCCTTTCAGTGACAATCTCAGGCTTAATTCCTACTCACTAATTCTCTTTGCCTGAAGCCTTTTAAAATAGCCCTGTGCTCTGCTTCAGCAGCCTTTCCCTACTCTTCTCTCTTCTTGGGCCCTATCCTCCCTTTAGCCCACTAACATCATTTGCAGACACTTATCCTCTCTTGCCTTTACCTACCACCCTGTTATTTTGTGTTCCCTTTCTCAGTAACTCTCTTCTACATGTCTTGCTGATGTGACCTCACAATTAAATTGACACAAAAATGCTCACATACAGAGCAACAAAAGTGGTTTCATCTGTTGTTCTGCTACTACTTTGAAACAATACCAATAAACAGAAAGAATGTCCTTTTAGCCTACGCAAGCTGTACTACTTTGCTGCTATGAGATGAATCAAATCAGTGGAAAGGTTTCCACTGATTTCATCGAGTTTCTGGACAGTACTTCTCTTACATTTCTCTAGATGCCATACAATTTCTATTTTTAATTGTTATTTTAACCAATTTTATACTACTGCTACAAAAAGTAAAGCTTGCCACACCACAATTTGTTGATCACCCTTTTAGTCTTTTTAAAAGAGAAACATATTTTGTATGTTTTAATCCTCAGACATAGTAACTGATCTTAATGACTGCATATTTTTAACAGTTCATTTACCTCATTTTCAGATTCTGTAAGAACACTTGATGATTACCATTTAGTTAGATGCTTTCTGCTCTTTAGGAATATCACCACTGACACCTTATACACACCCACATCGCATCTTTGTTACTAAAAAAAAATTGACCCAAGGAAATGTCTTCATTTGCTATGAGTACTAGAGTACAGAAATATAATTTCTCTGCAGTACTTTTTGTTTTATAGCTGGCTAACTAATAGGCCATATAGTTTTGCCATGGCTTCCTCAGATGGGTAAAGCATGTTTATTTATTAGTAGGTAATTAATTTTTTTTATATGTGGATTCTTTGTTCCTCAGATTTGCTCCTTGGCCTTTCTAATTTTACTTCTTTCTATTGTTCTCAAACTGATTGGATTTGGACTTTCCCAATGATACATTTTAGGCTCAAATAACTTAAATACTGAACCTTGACATTTAACTATATTGATCTTTTCCTTGCCTATTTTCTTTCAGTTGTTTAGGGATATTTGTTCTGAGACTTCTGTGCTATGCTTAAGCACCCTCCAAACCACGGCAAAAGATTTTCATTTCAACACTTCTGATTGAGGGTATTTCTTATTTATTTCCTTTTGATTTTTTTGAAAGAAAGGTTTACCTGTCTGTGCTGAAGATAGAATAATAAAGTACTAGATTTCATCATGAACACTTAAAAAAAAAAAAGACTGAATACTGTTGTGTTATGCTTTCAATAAATCAATTAAAAAAAATGTTTGGAGATGTGTCCTGTTACTACTTGTTATTTTGGTTAATATCAAACGATAGCTTTCAAAAAACAAATATTTCAAGTATTGAAAAGTAGCATTCCAAAATATAATTTAACTCCATACACACTTAATTGTTAGGGTTGTTATATTGGACTCTGCCCCTCCATTGAGCTTCTCCTATACAGAGTGTGCTTTTCTTGTGCTTTAATGTGCTTTTCTTGATTTGGCGGACACTGCAAGTCTTCTATACGTGTATTTCTATTATTAAGGATTTGTGTTTTTTCTATGTATCAGCCTCTCCACAGTCCAGCTTTCCCTCCAAGCTGTTAATAAGCACCTTTTTATTTTGTTTTCTTTTTTTTGGTTGTTTTTCAGCAATAAATACACACTATATATTCAATATATAGTGACATGGCACAACATATAGGTATTATTGGCATTCATTTGCATTACCATCAAACATTTAATTTTCAACTCTTCTTTGTGAAAAATACAAAATTTTCTGATGAATGAATATGAAATTATGACACCAGTCTAAGCTATCAAATATGTAATGTGTGCTAAAAAATTGATGAAAAGGTATTATAGATATACTGTAAAGTCATCAAACAAATAAAATATTCATTACTTGCACAGGTGGATTAAAATCAATAAATGCCATTTTGTTGTTATAAACTGTCTGATGCAACAAACATCAGCCTGACAGAGGCATATATTCATATGCAGGCATAATTTTTTTATGTGTATTTTTCCAGTTAGCCATCTAAGTCTATACTGGGTTTAAGAGCCACAATTTGTAAAGATGCCAAGAATGCATGATTTCCTAGAAATCATTAGAAATAATTAATAATCAGCCATACCTGAAAATGACTAATAAATGCAGCTCTGCTATACTTAACACCACAAAACCAAAGTGACTTGTAGAGCAAGGAGTAAGAGTTTCATTTATCATCATCACCTGGCAGTCAGTCAGAGGTTTGAAGATCCGGTGCTAGTGTTTCAGATTTTATTTTTCCTCTAAGTATTCCATGCATGTTGTTGGTATCAACGGATTGTTGTAAGCTGCAAGATGTTTGATAAAAAAAGATAGATTTTACAAGCAAAGACTCCAGTTACTTGTATAAAGGGTTATATAGTTTTTCCCTTAATTCAGAGTCCTGAGTACTTGTTTTACAAACTGCAGAGTGCCCTCAAATGTATTGACTTCACTGTAGAGTCAGAGTATTTATTGTGTAATGCTGAGTCATATAAAAAAAATACACAAGAAAGAAAGGTACTCACTAGGTTAGAGGAAAAAAGTGGAGACACTAGCTTTCTCCTCCTCCTAAAAAAAAAAAAAAAAAAAAAAAAAAAAAAAAAAGTAAAGTTCATCCTGGATTTCAAGGCTGTTTTTTAAACTAAATATGAGAAACATTTTCAGAAATATATTACATACTCCTGCTGGTGCTTTCCTGCTCTGAAAGGAAACCAGTGTTACCATGTGTACACACTTACGCAGTGTGTAGCCCACAGTATGTATCTATACGTACTCACACACAAACACACCCCACAGGATGCACGCACACGGGATATACCCCAAATGCAGCAGTATCTCTGGCACGCTAGAGGGAGCCATTACATAATTGCAATTTTTTTTCTCCCCCNTTTTTTTTTTAACTCCTGCTGGTGCTTTCCTGCTCTGAAAGGAAACCAGTGTTACCATGTGTACACACTTACGCAGTGTGTAGCCCACAGTATGTATCTATACGTACTCACACACAAACACACCCCACAGGATGCACGCACACGGGATATACCCCAAATGCAGCAGTATCTCTGGCACGCTAGAGGGAGCCATTACATAATTGCAATTTTTTTTCTCCCCCCTCAATTAGCAGAACTGGCGTAGAAAAACCTCTGGACGTCCTGAGACATCCTGAAGGTTTGGCATAAGCCGCAGAATGAGGGGAGGAAAGCAGAGGACTCAAGGTACAGTCAGGCGAGGTCTCTTGATAGCTCAGGGGCTTAGGCTGGTGTTTGTTCCACTTTTAATATTGTGCTGCTTTTATAGGGAACTTCTCCAAATACGTGACTTAGCCGAATACGCCAATTTCCCTCAGCCAATCTGAAGCCCTCATGCAGAAAGCAAAGCCCATTTTGTAAACATATCCTTTATTTCATCTGTCTGTCGCTCTCACACAGAAAGTTGGCTCGGCTGAGCGTAGTGGTTTTCTGCTGCCACTAATGTATGTATAGTTTATTTATACACTGCATTTTAACTCGGCATTAGTTCTATAACGGTTACCAGCAGACTCTCTCTGGATGGCAAACTATCCGTTTCACAGCTACAAAGAGGTCCTCAGGACGGGAAGACGGGTCTGGAAAGAACACTCATTTGAATTTATAAATCTGCAAGACTTTTTCCAAGTGAAATTATATTTATGGACATAATAAGTCAGGGCTGAAGGTTATCCTATTGAGCAAGGCAAAGGAGCAGCTGCCTTAACTGAATCCTTTAAGAGACGCTCCTGAAATAATTCAGGAGCGTCTTATAAGTGCTCTAGAGTTTATTCTCGTCTCTTTTTTTTTTTTTTTAATTATTATTTTCCTTTTTTTTTTTTCTTCCTCCTTTCCCCCTAAATGATTCTTGCTACTTACACGGTCGTCACAAATGGCAGCTTCATTTCCGTACTCACGGGTCGAGACCGGCCCTCCGGCAATTCGAGCACGCACCTTGCCAGCCTCAGTCCTNGCCGCCGCCGCCGATTGGCTGGCGGGGAATCCGTATCAATGTTTAAGCCGCGGCGTGAGGTGAATAGAGGCAGTCGGCGAGCGGCGCTGGGCGAGCGCGGCGCGGCGCGGCGGCCCCGCGAGTGCTGCAGTGAGGGAGGCGAGGAGGGGGGAGAGAGGGAGAGAGAGCGAGAGCGACGCAGAGCGCGGCTCCAACTGTTGAATTTTCACTGAATTCTCTACTTA
>VYZQ01023356.1:15935-35714 GCA_013400655.1 Mystacornis crossleyi | reverse complement strand
CGGGAGGCGGCCCCGGGGCTCGGCCGTGAGGAGCCGGCGGGGCCGGCCCGCCAGGAGATCGCGGCTCGGCACCGGCACCGGCACCGCTCCGCTCCGCACCGCCCACGCCGCTCCGCCGCGGCCCACAGAGCGCTGTGGCTGAGCCGCTCGGTGTTGCAGGCCGGAGCGCGGGGCCGGGGAACGGCGCTACCGGGCGAGGAAGTGCTTCAGCCCCCGCCTTCCCCGCGAGCCGCCCGTGTGCTATCCCACTATGGGATTTCCTTGTTATACATCGCTCTTGCTGATCCTCCTTCTGGAGAAATGGAGGCTGCTCAGGTACACGAAGTTGCCATGTATTTGGGTCAGTAAGAGGGTTCTTTTGAGACCCTTTTAGCCTGTTAACGTTAGCAGCTCCTGTCCACATTCATGTACCTCTTAGCCCCGCCTTGCTGCCCCCTCAGAAGTTAGCAGGCAGTTTCTTTATATCCCTTCACACCTGGACCCTCAGGACTAGTACTGCAGAGGTACAGAAGTGCAGCCCGCACTGATAGATCTTTCTCACAAGAGAGGTTGCACAAATTAAGCCCTGTGGATATTTCAACTTTCCTTCTCTAGTAGAATAATTTTTTTTTTCTCTAACTGACTGTCAGCAGCTTTTGGGGTGCTGAGGCAATAGGCAGATGTCCTAGTCTAACTAGTAAATTTAATCTAGCAGAGGTTTCTCCTAACACAGCCTTAGGGGGAAGTTTTTGATTACAGAAGTTTTTGATTACAGCAGTTTTTGATTACAGCAATAAGAACAGTATTCCTTAAAAAACCTGACAGCTCTAAGGTTAGGCTAAATATGTTGTAAAAAAATTGCTGAAGACAAATGTGTTTGCTAATCTGCTTCCTAAACAGATTAAATCTAATTTTAGGGTAATTTTAAATAAGAAGGTTTTTTTTTCCCTTTTGTTTTTGAGCCTCGCTATACAATGTTTCCAGAACAACCAAAGTAGTTAGAAACATGTTTGGTATTAAAACAAAACAAAACGATCCCAAACAAAACAAACAAACAAACAAAACCCAAAAACCCCAAACAAACAAACAAACAAACAGAAAACCCACAGTTTTTTTTTTTTTTTTATGGCTTTACTTTTGAAAACTAGGTAACTTGAGTCTGAAGACATAAAAATAAGAGCTAACAATTGTGTAGCTCTATGAAGGGTCACATTCACACCCACACTTAATTGAAGCCACATTTCCAGGTATTGTAAAAAAAACCTGCAAAGGTGAATTATGTTCTTGTGTCTCAGACTATTTTAAAGAGATATATATACACGCACATGCATATATACATACCTTCCTACATATGTATATATACATATATACATACATACATACATTTTCCTGTATCTACCTTAAAACAGTATTCTGTTGTAGATGAGGGATGGATCAGTAAAAGTAAAGGTATTCTCCTAAGTCTATCTAGGTAGTAGGTCCCCCCTAGCCAAATAGTATCAGCAACAAGAGCAATACAATTCTCTCAAGAGCATAGAGGTTTGCCTGAAAGAATATAAATATTCTCAGGTACAGAAGTCAGCATAAAATAACAAGCTGGCCAATTCATGCAGGTCTGATCACTGCCCTTTGTGAAGAAGCATGGAATAGTACTAGCATGTAAATATGATTTTGTTCCTGAAGGAAGTTGGGCCTTCTTAGTCAAAACTAATTTTCAGGCTTTCTTATTCTACCTTTGTTAAAATAGCCCAGTAGATACCAAGTGTAGTTAGAATTTCCTCAAACTGAAGTTCCTTACAAGTCAGGACACTTTCTAAACCATTTAGTAGCCTAGCTAAGGATATTTTCTTGACACTTGGACCCACATAACATTTCCCTTGCTGAGTGTTTTGGTATAATTAACTGTGAACAGTGTGTCCTAGACAGGCAATTTCTTTTCTTCTTTCATAGCATCTTCCTAATCAAAAGCCTGCTCAGAAATAAGCCTTCTATTTTTATCACAGGTCAGAAGCACAGCTTGTGCTGATTAACATAGCTGCACTGAAGGCTTAGATACAGCCCCACAGAGAAGCCGCTATCCAGCAAAGACAAGCTTGGATTGTCAGATTATGTGACAAATGAGTGAACATATTTGCAGGAGTCCCAGAATGATTTTATATCTTTATGGGGATTCCAAATGCAAGCAGAATAAATCTTCCACAACTGTATTTCTGGAAAGAGCAATATTGAAGATGACAAAATTGAATTAATTTCCCATAAACCCAAAGTTTTCTCATGGCATCTTAAGTTGAAGAAAATTAGTTTTAACCTAGTATTGGGGTTTGACACTGATTAAGTGCCAGGTACCGCCCCCCCACCCCCCCCCCAAAAAAAAACCAAAACCCTAATCACTTATTTTCCTCTGCTATCGCTGAGCAGGGGAGGGGAAATTAACACAAAACTTCATGAGTTGAGATAAGGATTAGGGGAAAAATATTTCAAGGCAAAACAGGTCCAAAAGTTAACAGTAAAGATTTCTTATTAACAGAATTAAAAGTAAAAAGAGTGATGAGAACTGAAATAAACCTTCAGAACACTTGTTTTCTTCCCAGCCCCTCCCTCTTTCCCACTGACAGCACAAGGAGACAAAACATGGGGGTTTTGTCAGTCTTTCACTTTCTAAGAATCTTTTTTCCGTTCATTCAGAGAAAGGCTTTGTTTCTTCTGTTGTGCCGTGGGGTCCTTCCCACGGGAGACAGCTCCCTGTGAATTTCTCTAGCATGGTGCTAATTTTCACGAACAGCAGCCTGCCCGACCTGCTGTGATGTGTCTCCCTGCCACAGGCCAAGCAGTCTTCCCACAACTGCCCAGCATGGGTCATTCTAGTTCATGGGGTTTTAGTCTTTTAAGGGTAAGCTGTTCTAGTTTGGAAGCAAGGGCACTCTCTCTCTGAGTTTCTCACTAGATTACAGCTTTTCAGCATCACCTCGCTCCAGCGTGCGCACTCATTCTCATGGGCTGTGAGTGGATTTCTGTACTCTCCCATGCACCTCATGAATTTCAGGGAAAGAGTTTGTTTTATTATAGTCCTCACCACGGCTAGTAGAAAAATCTCAGCTCTGATGCCTGGAGCACCTTCTCCCTCTACTTCTTTTCACTGACCTTGGTGCCCCCACATTGGTTCTCTTCATGTGTCCTCACTTCTTCCTTTTCCTCTGACTCGTAAGAAAATTGTTGTCCATAGGTATTATTGTTCTCAAGTTCTATCAATTGACAAGTTCTTATAGAGCTTCGCTGCACTGAAAAGGTTGATCTTGTCTGTGCTCCGTGTCAGGGAATTGTTTGCGGTATTTTCATCGCTGGCCACGTGGTCCCTTGCCGGCACGGCACGGGCGGCCCCGACCACGCGGTCCCGGCCTCGGGAACGCCCCCGCCGGGATGGACTCCGCCGGCCGCCTCACCACACCTCAGGAGAAGAAAAAGTGCTTCCCGCTGTTTTTCCTTTCTTTAATATGTCATCACAGAGGCGTTACCAACTTCTCTAATTGGGCTAGTAACCTGACCGCTGTCAGAGCCTTCAGCGATTGGCTCTATGTCAGACATGGTAGAAACTTCCAGCAGCTTGTTCCCGCCCACCAAAATCTGGACTGTTTTTAAGCTAGTTTACCTAGTGATTTTCATCTATTAAGAGGTGTCATGCGATATCTGGCAAGGAATATTTGCAGCACCAAGCAGTTTTGTTTTGTTTTTTAAAGGAAGCTTTCAGTAATAGAAGTGAAGAAGCTCGAGTTGTCTGTAGCTGGGAAACTGATGACTCAGACCGTATTCATGCTTTTGAAAGACTGTTTTATGAGACTCATCAGAGCTGTGGGTGGATCTGTAGGGGAGTTTGAACCCAGGCTTCATATGCAAGGATGCCTGCAGTGGTGTCTAATGACTGTCCCATTGCACACCACTAATGGAATATCCTTTTGGATGTTTTCTTTAATCTTTGGGTGGTGAGGCTGCAGCAAAGATCAGGACAGGGAATTTCACTGTTTCTTTTATCTAAAGAATCTATCAGGTCAAAAAAGAGCTGCTGAAGCAGCACTCTGCCTTAGAAGGGGAAAGAAAGTATTGGAGTTTGGTTTGACCCTGCTACACCCCTGTGTGTAACCATTTGTAACTGGTGACATTTTCCCATCAATAACAAAAGAGTATATTCCAAACTTGATGAACAAGACTGGAGCTGCATAGCTCCCATGAATGCTAATAGGAATACGGCCTTTCTCCATTCCCATGTAAGTTACTTTGCATATCCTAATAGTGCATTCTCAATGAGCAACAGGGTCAGTGTTAATCACGCCATGGCATTCCAACAGCAACTGCATGGATCTGTGCCACATTCCTCTTGGTCACGTTATGTCTTGTGTGGCCTGATCAGAGCTAGGAAGTTAAGTATACATGTAGAAATATTACGAAGATCCTAAGAAATTAATAGAAAGGAATTGTAAGGGAGATGTAGAAGGGATGATATAACTTGTTAATAATTTTTAATTAAAAAAAAAAAAATCCCAAACATATCTTTTCCATCTGGAAGTTACCACATGTCATGTGCCACCACTGTTTTTGTAAGTCATTCTATGATTTGGTACCACCCGGCTAGTTACGTTTAGCTAGCTAGTGTCAAAGTGTCTAATGTATGTTTTAATTGCTTGAATGTCATGATAAATTATGACTCAATAAGAGATTCACACAGAAATACATATACAGCCTTTGTCTGTCTCTACTTCCCTGCTTGGTAATTGGGAATGGTAGTAAAACTGTAGGAAATGGTAATGTTAAGGTAGCTCTGCAGCTCCAGTACAGATCAAAGGAAGTTATTAAGCCATGACTGCAAGATGCAGTAAGAGGAATTCCTTAAGATCTCTGTGAAAGAATGCAAGAAGCAAATAATGCTAAATCTACAGACACTGCATAGTCTGTTCTCCAGTGGAAACATTTGTATGTATACATTTAGCTATAATCATAGAATTGTTTAGGTTGGACTTAATATCATTAAATCTAACCATTGATCCTCAAAACTACCACAAGTCTTTTTTAGTTAGCAAGGTTCCAACAATAAAAATGGGTCAAAAATGATGACAAAATTTCATTGTTTAATTTATTATTGGTATGGTTTAAATGACAATAAATGAAAAAATATCATTGGATTGAGGCTGTATTTTTGCTATGTAATATTTTACCTATTTGCTTTTGTTACCTGACAGGAACCAGTAACTCTTTAATTAACTGTATTAATTTAATGTGTATCTATAATAGTAATATGATGGATGCCTTCCACAATGCAGCCAATAGGGTGCATTGGTTGTTTGATATTTTATATTTTAAAACTGTAAATAACTGCATATTTGCTTCTGATTTACTGCTTAAGTACCTTCTGAATAAGAAAATCTACCAGCCCATTCAGTTATGGTCAAAACAGTATGCAAAAATGCACTATAGTTTCTTGAAAACTTCTTTCAAATTATTCACAGATGGATTTTGTTATTAGATTCTGAATCCCTGTCTATGGATGAATTAATGTTCTGGTAGTGTAATAACTGAAATTATTTTTGGGGTGGGTTTTGTTTTTGTTTTTGTTTTTTTTTTGGTTTTTGGGGTTTTTTGGAGGGTATTTTGGTTGGTTGGGTTTTGGTTTTTGTTTGTTTGCTTTAAAGATTATCATAGATTCTTTCCAATTTTTGCTGGATGACTGTAATAAATTCCATCCATAACTGTTACTATTTCATGTGTTTTCCCTGAGTAAAGTAAGGAAACCTTTCAGTATTTATCTTGTTTGTATTCTGAGGAAGTATTTGCACTGTCCTCAAGTCTTTATCTTGTTTGTTTTTAATTAGTTAAACATTCAGAATTTGTTGACTTCTGTTCTCTGCTTTCTCTTGGTCTCAGTTTTGGGGAATTTCATTAATTTAGATCCTCTGTGGGTTTCAGCACTGTTTTTAAAATGCAGACACCAGTATTAATGCAGTTTCAAATATCCACCACATTAGTGCCATGTACAAAAGTAATTCTACCACCACAAGTACTTGACACTAATCTGCTGTTGATGTAGCTGAAGATGACGTGTTTGTTTTTTTCTTTCCCAGTCACAGAATCACGTTGGACACTTATGGTAAGCTGCTTGTCTGCTTGAGTTTCTTCAGATGAAAATGATTCAGAAGACCTATATTTTAGCTTCGAAGGTATTCAGCAGTGTTAACATGACTTGTTTTAATGGAACCAGCTTACCAGGTGAGCTGTATCACTGTAATACTCTTATTCCCTTTCTACTAATATTGACATCACAAACATCCAGTGCTGAGTTTTCTATTTAAAGGGAGAGAGTGTTGAGGAGATCTCTTTTTAACCCTTGTTGAATTACATAATACAAATATTTTCATTTCTTCATAATGGAATTTTGTCACAGTGACAAAAGATAGTTGGGTCTCCACATCTTCCCCTCTTGCAGTTGTCTCTGATGGGCAGTGATTTGTCCTAAGAGCCAGACCAGGTAGGAATTACAGGAGGAGTGAGAGAGCTCTGCTGATTGCAATTGACTTTGGTACACACTGGCATACAGAAGGGTATAAAATGCTGCTGGATCCTGGGGCAGTGCGGCAAACTTGAGGCTGCAGACAGCTTCCATGTGGATCCCACACCGGCAGGGATGCCTGCAGGGTACATGCAGCCCGAAGGAAGGGAACACTCACTTTTGGATGGGTGAGTAAAAGCAGTAAGATCCAGTCACATATGGAGATAAAATCCTAAAGTAGCTCCATAGATGCTTTGTTGCTTTCTAATTGTGCATTCTGTAAGGCCAAAGCCTGTAAACCTGTATGTTTCTGAGCTTGCTGATATTATAACCCTTTAGACCTGCTAATATTATATGCCACATTGATGAAGGTTGTATCTTAATTGATACAGAACTTCCTCACTTACAAGCTCCCAGGCTTATGAGTTTCTACAGTGGATGTATTCTGTATTGGTACAATGTTACCTACAGCTACAGCTGAGAAAAGCTTTCTCTGGCAAAATGTCCTCTGATGTCATTCCACTGAGTGGGAAAGTGCCCTCATACTGTTCTGGGTACCCCTGCAAGCCGGTCAGCTCTGCAGCTGCCTCTTCCATGCCTCTACTGTTCTTACCATGTGAACAGAGGTTGCCTGTAGGCAAGCAAGAGAGTTCTCTGAAATATCCTAGCATTACTTTCATCTTGTGCTTTAAGCTCTTTCTGCCTGGAATAGTGATGTATGCTGAACAGCTTTTTATCAAAGGGAGAGGGAATAGTAGAAGGGAGTGGGAGCAAGATGAGGGAGGCTATCTCATGGTAAAGGGTCCGATTCAGTCATAAAAATCTTTGCTATAGAACAGGTATGATATCCACAGCCTGCTATAGTGACAAATATTTGAACTCTATTTTTAATGTGCCTTCAATTTTCACCTATAAGGGCATCCAGGTATAAATGAAACTGTTGGATTAATACTCTCTGCTCTTGATATTAGTAATAAGTAATAATATTGTAGTTGTAAACATCTTACTATATTTTCTTTCAAATTTTAAATATAAAATTGATTACAACAAAAATATATATAGGTATTTGTAATCTCAAATACTTATCAGTATACAGCTTAAGAAATTGTGGTTTTCCACACAAAGCATGTTTGCCTCAATTTTACCTCTGTCATTTTTAGGTAAGTATAGTTTATTTTAACAAATATGAAAATACTTGTAAAATAAATCATCCCATTCAAATTTTTAAGCACTTAACATATGTTACAAATGTTCAGTTTATGACATAAATACAAGCGCAATCTATTAGAAACAGACTCTTTGAAGGGGGCATTTTCATGAACTTTAAAATAGATTCCTCCCGCCCTTGTTTTCTTCCAACTTTTGTCTTTCTATTTGATTCAGCTTTTATACAGGACAGCAGAACATGTCAGACACCTTTAAGTTCTTTCACTGAGTATCAGGCATGTGAATGCAAATGCATTACTACTAATCTTCATCAGGAGAGACGGTAACATAGCCCACATGGCATCAGTAAAGTGTTTACAAGGTATTAATATGCTTACTGTGACAAGTTGTATTTAATGGCAAGCAACAAGGAGTTTGTTTTATTAGTTTTCCTCCTCCCTCAAGTAATAAATCTTAAAAGCTTCAATATTGATTCAATGAGATGAATGGTTGAATCGTTCTGGAGAGGCTCTGACAAGTGGACAAATGCTTCCATGGTTACATTGAGCTATGCAGTATGGTTACTGAGCTTTGCTGCTTTCCTCCCTCTGCCATTGAAATAAAATAACAAGCCACAGGGTAGCACCACACATGGCGAACATAAACTGGAAACAACTTTAAAAGATCAAGTTAGCTGATCTTATACACATTTTAAACAATATGGGGTTTATTATTTTATACTCTTTGCTGTAAATATGGGTTTCAGTAGTTTCTTCTTCATGTATCGCTTTTCCATGGAATGTTTTTATTCTTGTCTGAACAACCTTTCTTTTGATTTGGAATGCATAAATTAAAAGCCCATGTGAAAGTGTGTTTCGCAGTACTGTTACATGTGTTATATTTTCCTAGGAATATTTATATATCAAATGGTGTGTCTACATCAATGTGGGCTTCTGCAATACCTAGATAACAAATAAAAAATCATGTGTAGAACTTTTATATGCAGTTGCTTTAGGATGCTTTGCAGTATAAACGTAATAAAATGGTTTGATTTTTGATCTGGTTTCATTTGAGGTACTCAAATTTCAGGTGTCACAGGGAAGACTGATATTATAAATACGTAACATTTTAGAAAAACAATATAAAACAGTGACCTATATTTATTTCATTAGAAATAACATTAAAAATGTTGCAGATCAAGCACTGCATTAATAGAAGGAAATCCTGAACGTCTTCAAAGAACAAAGTGTAAATGAAACTAAAAGCAGATGTACTGACACTAGTTACCATTTTTCCCTTGGAGACCAACTCCAAAACGAGCATGTAATCCTCTGTATTAGCACTCTTGTTTTAGCTGTTTTCTTGCCTATGTGCTTGACAATCCTCAGAAGAACCATATCAACATCAGAATGCTAAATTTTTTCAGTGCCTCTTTGTAGACACAATATTACAACAAGGATGAATGCCAGGATTCCACACTGCCAGGCAAATAATGCATAAACGTGGAAGATAGTTACTTCTGAGACAAAAAAATCCTGGTCTTAAAGCTTTCTATTAAAAGTTTATATTTGTTGTAGGTACTTATTTCACATTTAATCAAGTGATTTGTCTTTGATCTTGAGTGGGGAAACTAATCAACTAGTGAGAAAATATTTCAATATTTCACTTAAAAAAAGACAAGTCAATTCTTAAGTTGAAAAACATACGGGATTTTGTGTTTCCAAGTAGTTCTTTCCCTCATTTGAAAGGAAGCAAACAAAATGGCCTAGCTGTGAATTGGGAAAGCAGGTCAAGTTGTATGCAGCATCTGGAATCCTCTTGCTTTTTATCTTTAAATAGTTATTGAAGACTTTGAAATTAAGAGAAAATTAGATGCAAGAGATTATGGAGAGGTTTAATATTTTTATTATGTCTTGCCTTCAGAAAAATGTGCTTTTGGTAAACATTCTATTTGAATTTACAGTCTAGAGCTTGACATGCTCAGAAGTTGTGTGTTTTGATGAATATTTTACGAGAAAACTTCTTCTTTGCCGCACAGACTGTACATTGTCACTGACATGCTGCAAATGAAGAGCTGAACACACTTGAAGAAACACGACTGCAACTTCATTTAGCAACAATAACTGTGTAAGAGGAGCAGGCAGACAGCTCTTGACAAATTCTCATCTTGCTGTTTCCCCATGTGGCACACAAGCCAGTAAGCATCCACTGTGGTTTGAAATGAGCTATGTAACTTTGCAAGATCGAACCAACCCTTCAGAGATGGCATTTTCTTGCATCATTAGAGTGACACAAAATGACCTAAATTGTCTCAAAATGACATGAGAGAGCTTGATCATCCAAATCAAAGATGCACTAAGTTGAAACAAAGCAGTTATGTTCTCATTAATTGTTCATTTTTAGTACACTTTAATGTATTTAAATTAACATTTTTTAAAAGCCATGTCACTTTTTTGTGGAAGTCTTGTCAAATGAGAGTTTAAGCTCATTAATCAAAAAGTTATGATTATATGAATAGTGTTTCTGTTGTAACGTGTATTAAAATATAGCAGCCTTTAATGAGTAGGTGCTAGGAACCATTTACTTTTTCCTAACAATAGGAATAATTCAACTTCTTCTGTTAAAATGTCTTTTAAAATGTTAACATCAGCATGCTTTATCCATATACAAGGAAGGAGCTGTACCATAAAAATGTTAACCTTTACCAAACTGATCAAAGGAAGCATAAACAATGTTTGTCCACTGAGAAAGAGCATGATGTGCTTGGAAGTTCTTATTTTTCAGTTTCTTAAATCCTGGACATTTCTGAAAAATACAAAATCAAAATTTGATTTTACCTACATACACCTGCACATGAACCAGTCTGCCATAATCCATTCAGTCAGAAGCATAATACTCAAATTTTGTTATTCAGTCTTCTCAGTTTACTGGCATTGTTTGCATTTGACTAATTTTTGCTCTCTTCTACATGTATTTGTTTATTCATCAGGAAGCTATGCCATAAAATCAAGATTATGATATTACAGCATTCCCAGCCCAATAAAAAGATGTGGTAAAGTTCAGGAAAGTGAGCAGTGCAAATGCCTGGCATCAGGTGACACTTGGCAGTGGTTGTGCATTTCTCTGGCACAGGGTGGCTTTATAGAAGTCTCCAGAGAGTGCAGGTAGGACAACCAGAAAGTGATCAGAAACCTCATTTCACATTTTGAAGAAGAGACAACCCAACCATGATCCTAAGCTGCTATGGGATAGCAGGTTAGAAGCCTACTCGCATAGACTAGTCAGGCTGTGGGATGAACACACCTCCTTGGTATGAGTCTTCGTCAGTTCTACCCTCTTTTGAAGCCTGACTTAGCATAGTTCCCTGAAGACTATGCTACTAAAGTAATGTTCTATAGTTCTGGCTGCTGTTTCTTTCGATACTGCCAGTTAGTTGTGGTCCCCAGTGTGAATCACACTGAATAATAAAAGAGAAAGGGGAATGCAACCTAGATATCAGCAAAACAAATATCTGTACAGAATCAAAAATTGAGCTACAGCTGCCCATGCACAGGGAAGGACATTAGTGCTTGCGGTCATCTCTAGCATGGTCTGTCTTGCAAAAATGCTCAGCACCATGGACCATAGTTCAAAGAAAATCCACTTAAAAAAACAACCAGTAGATGACTACCAAGACCAAATGAATTTCTTGCAGGAAAATCCTCTATATCTTGTTGATTGCTCTGTGATGAGCGAGATCAGCCTCAGTATCTGCCTATTTCTGGTGGATGTTATATGTTTTTGAAGTGCATCATATTGGAGAGATTGATTTATGAATAAGAAGTAAAAATAACTTGTCTGATGTATCATAATTAAGGATTGATCTATGAAAGAGTTGTGCATATGCTTTTTGTTCCTCATTCTGAGTTGTTGAGCCTGCTTCAGCTAATGCACCAGAAAAGGTGATAGATAGACCTGTATACCTGCGCAGGATCAAAATTTCAAAATTTTTGTAATCTCTTTGTTTGGTACTTGCATCCAAATAAGTGCTTAGACCAGAATTCTGAATCTTGGATGTTGCAGGTGAAAACAAAGGTTAATTTTAGCATCATTTATTTAAAAAAAAAAAATTTATAGCGTTTATTTTTGGGTTTTGGTATTTGTAGATTAAGATTTCAGTACCTCTTACTGAAAACCAAATGGCACTGATATAAGACAAATATCTTTAACAGAAACAAAAATGTAAAGAAGAGAAAATGCACATGCTTGAAAGCCTTTTTTAGAAGTTTTTTCTTCTTATTCCTTTAAGTCATGTGTTCTTTCTTAGGGATTTGTTTCTTCTTCTAACTCCGTCTTCTGTGGTCTTTTCTTTCAGATGATGCCAATAAAGGGAAAAGGCACGGTTTCAAAACAAACAAACAAACTGGACTCCATTGTTTCTGGTGCTTTCAGTATTGGTTTACTTGCAGCAGAGCCATTTTTTGCTTACAGAGTTTTAATGATTTCCAAACAAAGGATATCCAAACAAACAAAGAATTGAGGAGTGTACTTAATACCTTATTTACTACTTTTAAAAGAGAAGTGGAGGCTGACCTGGAGGCATAGTTCTGTGCAATGCCAGATCTGTTGCAGGTCCAGTACCAGTCCTGATTGTTTGTCTCTGACATTTAAGGGATGAGAGTGCAGTGTGGGCTTCATGCTGAGTTGTTAAAAGTGTGTGAGGAGTGTCTGATGTCAATGACCAACAGCCTTCCAGCTGCTTGAAGACCATCACTGATAAAATCCTATGGGAGCTCTCTCTCATCCTCAAGTGTAACCAAAAGGAAGCACAGATCCCTGGAGTGGTATGATGAACATGAAAAAAAAAAAAATCAGGAAATCCACAGGGATTGAAAGAAAACAAGGAGTACCACGTGTTGAGTCAGAGAGCACAGTAAAAGGTACAGTCATTTCGGATCTGAATGTATTTTTGTGGAAAGAGCCCATGAAAATAACCCTGTGAATTACTGAGCCCAAGTCTGAGTTCTTACTCTTCCCCAGTTTTCTAACTCAGTAATTAGCAATGTTTAATGTGTTCAGGCTTTCTGTAATTGAGAAGTTACTAGTAAGGCAACCCCTCTGATAGCTGGTGGGAGGAGAGCTTTGTACAGAAGCTGGATGAAAAAAGGAAAATGTGAAGTAAGTTATATAAGCCAAAATGACATTTTAGAATAAAAGATAAAAACAATCTTATGCTTCTAGTATCCTTTTGGCCAGTTGATCCAAAGAGGAGAAACAATATGGGATCTGGATTTTGCGGCTGAAATATAATAACAGTATGGTATTGAAAAACATGCTACTTATCTCTGATGCTCATACATTAAGTTCTGTCTGATGCAAAATTCTGCACTAATAGTATTGGCCTTTGAAGGACTGTTTCTTGCTCCCCTTTTTTGCCAGATAAACTGGTGCTGGTACATGAGGATTATGCATAATAAAGTATTGATCAAAAAATATGTTCAGATATAAACCAAGGTGAACAGGAGCAAGAAGTGATTAAACATATAAAACAGATTATCAAACAGAACATCCTGAATTCCTTTTAGATGCGCAGCATAGCTTTTTAGAAGAAAAAAGTACACTTGAGTTTTATTAAAAAAGAGAATTTTTATAATGATTGGTGAATCATCCCAGTATTTCCTTCAGTCTTAATAATTGGAGCTTTTTTCTGATTGTTAATGTCTACTTTTCCATCTGCATATTAGATTTTCTATGCCTTTATCAATTATTCTGCTAATTTTTATTTATCAACATTGATTTGCTCTATAGCTATGCACAGAGTAAACAGAGATATTTTTCTTACCTAACGAAGCTAGGTATTAGTCTGAGATAACTATTTGGACTCCCTTTTTTTGTCAGAGGAAAATAACCATCTATTAGAGATAATTCATCCTGTCCTGCTATGATTCTACACTAGGCTGGATGGCTTGTTACTTGGAATGCTTCTACTTTAAAACATCACTTTTATAAGCAAAATGCTTCTTGAGGTCTATGTGCCTTTTACTAAGTAATTTTTCTTATCTTTCATCATTCTCTAACATCTTCTTTGCCTTTTCATGTTTGTTTACATTATTCCCAAATCATCATAACTCAATACAGACTGGTGTAGTGACCAGACTAATTACATCAGAAGGCATAGAGTGTTCTAGATTCTGTCTTGGTTTTGCCTGAATACTTCTGTGCTCTATTTCTGCCTTCTATCCTTTATTGGATAAGAATTTTGATACTTATTTACTATTAAATAGGAGAAGTTGTGAGTTTGGGGGCCAACTCTGACAAAATCTGAGTGTCACCTTTGTGTCTCTCTTGTGGCCCAGGATTTCCTTGGAATGGTGGTGACCATTAAATATGAATTTGATATTAGCTAGAGAAATGGCTGAGTCTGGAATGCTTCATCTAGTATTGGAAATTGTTTCTCTAACAGAGAATTGTTTCTCCATCCAGAGCACTGAGTAGCTGCGAACTAAGATGAGCTGCATGTTTGGGTGCCACTGAGGATTGATTCCAAAACCTGTCATCATCCCATAATAAAACCTGCCAGTTTTGCTGTGCACAGTAATACAACAGTGCAGTCCAAGCTGAGTGGAAGACCTGCCAAGGCGGTGGCAGGAGGGGCTGGCTCTGTCTCAAGTACAGCAGTGCAGCAGCAATTGCTGGGCTTTGAAAAAATGTTGTACTCTTCCATCCCACCCCCTTTTATCTCCACAGCAGTGGGAAGGCAGCAGCAGTCAGGAGAGGGAGGAGAGTGCTGGATGCTGCGCAGAACAGAGGGAGGAGTAGGAGACGGGAATGCATAATGCGTGAGTGACAGAGGGTGTGCAGGCGGCTGGCGGAGTCCAGAAGAAGCGGATGTTCATGTCCCAGGGTCCAGGTAGGTTTGTTGTCCCTCTGTCTGAGGCGGTAATTGCTTTGGAAGCATCCTGTTTTTGCTGCAGAGACGTTCCCTGTCCAGCCCGAGGGCTCTGCAGGCAGCACCTGTTGCGGCAGGAACAGGGTTTAGCAGCAGCAGACTGAATGTGTCGCTCATCCATGAGGGGCTGCTGGAGGATGAGAGTCTGCTAAGGTTTCTGTTGTTCCAGCAGCTCCTCTTTCTGCTCTGCAAAGCGGAGCAGGTGGAGACAATAGTCTTTCCAATGGAAAATCCTGTTCTCAGGGGATGCTATCAGGATGCAGCTCTGTCTAAAGCTGACAATTTTTGACTCTTGAAAAAGAAGAAAACATTAACTGGCAGTTTAAATTAGGTGAAAATAGAAGCGGAGGAGCTGCCTATACACCGTGTATTTTAAATGAGAGGGAGTTGAAAGTAAGAATGAATTGTTCAAGTAATCGTCTAATAAGGAATGAATTTTAAACATTAGTAATTACAATATAATGTGTAAGTGATTACAGTTAGAAATACTGCTTTGCTTCTTGCTTTTGAGATGTTGATTCTATATAAGACATTGCATAATTCACTTTAGCTAACCCAGATAAAGTTAAGATCAAATGTATATGGAACTGCTTGCCAAAAATCAGTCATTGTTTTTTTAATGAGTCTGTAATTGCTTTATAGTGCAGATGTGAAATAACATGTGATTAAAAAAAATCTAATTCTTTATATAGAAGCAAAAAATGTTTTGGTTTTTTGTCTTGGTATTACTTTACACACATTTTCTAGAATAGGTCTTTCAGTTAAGTACTAAGCATTTTAGGACTCTGCCATGCGGGCAGTTTAATAACTGAAGGTAGAATGTGATATATTTAGTTTATCTGTCCCCTAAGCCTAAAACAAGCTTCTCTTACTAAACAGATTTCAGTCTTTCCATGTGAGAAGACCCAAAAGAACCAGANAATGGCTAAATATTTGATAATATAAGAGCTAGCACATTTCAAGGGTATACAATTTCTAATCTGTTGTTGTTACTGGTATTTATGTTGTTACTGATTTCTAAAGCACAGTTTTGCACTTTAGCAGTTTTCTAATACACTTTTGTGTTTTAATAGCTTTAGATGAAGAAATTAATGATGTTTACTAAATTTACATCAGAGCAAATAAATTAACACTTATAATAGGAGCACATGCATATTAGCTTGTAAGTGTGGTCTGTGTCTCGGACACATGAAAATCGATGGGAAAAAATGGTGTCTGTTTTTGTGAAGACTAGTGCTGGGCAGTTTATTTGTGCTGTCAGCATTTTGAAGGTTGAAAAATAGCACTGGATGAGTTTCAAATTGTTGGTACTAGTGAATGAGATCGATCATCATGCATTCAAATCTACTGTGCAATGCTTCCCTGAGAAACTGTTGTGAGCTTTATTTAAAAGAAATTTTCAGAATTGGGTTTAAATCATAGCATGTATTAAGATCTCTACCCATGGAATTTTGTTATTTAAGCTTATTATCTTCAAGAGGTTTAATTTGCTTTGGAATTGCATTTAGAAAAAATAGAGTGCCTGAATCTACTAATGCTCATATGAATATTTTAATTAGCATGTAAATATCATGACTGAAATGGAACTGTTGGAAAAGTTATGAAAGCATATTCCTTTAGTTGTATAAAACCAAAGAAGAATACTACTACAGAGGTCTGTCAGGATCTCATTCCTTGGGTACCAATGACTTATAAAAATGTGAGAAAAATACTGGTGACCCACAAATCACCTTTGATATTGTTACACAGCTACCATAGTTGTTCAGAACTGTGACATGGTAACCGTGAGGGGATTTTTAATAATCGTAGTTTTAAAAGTGATCTATAAGCTTAACAGAACTTTAATTTTAGAATGTTTCATTAGAAAGTAGGCCATTGCATCACACTTTGAAGAAAGAGAGATTTAAAATTTGTGTCAGCTGCATCTGAAGTATTTCAGTCCAAGGTGCTTTTGGAAGCATCAGAACATTAAAGAGTATGTATGATTCTTGCTATTATTTGAGATAGGATATCTGATGCAATTTAGCTAAATTTTATTTTTGAATAATCCCAACTCTTCCAGGGTGTTCCTGGTATCAGGTCAGTTTAGTTGTTCACTAAGAAATACAAAAATGTAGGTAGGCAAGAGTAAATAGATGAGTATGCTGAAATTATTTGCTCGTGGACTATTAGGCCTTGACCATCTAAAAATACGATCACACATATAACTATTTTTACACGTGTAATCCTCTTGATCAGCTGTACTTGTATGTAGAAATTGTGCTTGCTTTTCAGCTCTACAAGACTGGCCAATTAAAGTGTAACAATTTTTATATAGAGACGTGAATACAACAGTTCTTTTCCTCTCTATAAATAAGCATTCATACTGTCTAAATGCTTCTCTCAATGTGCGTTAAGAGTCAGATGCTATATAACATCTCCACCACCAAATGGAATCTTACAAAGCCACTGCTGTCAGTTGTAGGCATTTGTCATAGTTCCACAAATTCAAGAATTACGTCTATCTAATAGGAGCTAGATTAGTATTTCTTAAGTAAAAAAAAAAAAAAAAAAATTGACAGGAGGAAACAATATTACAGGCCATTGATCTTACTCCAGGTGGACCCACTGTTACATATGTTATTCAGAAAAAAATACTAAATCACAAATGATTTCACAAATGTCTGCAAAGTCTCATTTGCTTAAGTTACTTTCTCGGTGAATATTCTCACTGGGAAATACTTTGTGTAAATAAAAACTTCCAACATTTAGCTTATTCTGTGTATGAGAACTTGAGGCAGTTTGCAGAAAGAATTTTCAAACTGTGAGTTCTGAAATGTGCCTCAAATATGAAAAAAATATTTCATAGATTGGCTTATGAATATTTCCTATAAAACTAAAGTTGCTGTAGTTTCTTCTACTGAAGTAATTTGTAAATCTAAACCAAGGTTTCAGTTAAGATAAATATGCCTGTACTTGTTGAAACAAGCATATTTGACAGGCTAAATTTATCTGGTAGAATTAAACAACAGAGAAGATGCTTTGCATGTTTATCACAGCTTTTATGTTTATGGATTTTTTAATCAGGACAGAATTTCCTGTAGAATGTAACAGCAATACATATTTTTCTATATCGAGATACTTCTGTTTATTGTATCTTGAATAGACTCATTAATTAGAATACAGTTACGATTCTCATTTTCTGATGGCAAAAGAAACTTCTCAGTCACTTATCCAGGACTGGTCCAATATGTTACTGCTCTGAATTGTTTCAAGCTTTGCTTCATTAAGGATTTAACATGGCCTTAATTCAGCCATCTGTTATGGGTTTGGCAGGCCAACAGATCTGAGGTATTGGTAAGAGCTTTAGAAATTTCCCACATTTTTAAAGGTTAGGAAAAGAGCTACCTTTATGAATAGGTTTTGAATAATTCTCAGCAAGACAATGGTGCAGAAGTGGGGTGAAAACTGCTTGTCATTCTCTGAAGCTCAGGGTCCCTTGTCTGCCTTTAGCTTTGCTGAAAGGCAATTAGCATTTCAACCAGCCAATTTGGTTACATGCAATGAAGTACTTGGGTTTGTAATTTGCTGCTTCTGGCTTGGTGCTGTTGAGAACTAGCTTTGTGTAATCCTCTCAAAGTACCTTTCTTTCCAGCATAGTTATTGTTGCTGGTTCTAAATAACTAATCAACAAAGAGATTTCCTTGTCTTGGACTGCAGGGTGCCTTAGAAGAACAAAAGGAAATACCCAGTTAATAAGGAAATGATTATAATTATTAAATAGCAATTATTAAATTGTGACATGGGTTAAAAGGTTTAGAAAGCCAGGCAAAACACCATACATGATAAAGGTAGTATAAGAAGGCTTTGAATCCAAACAAATTTTGCTTAAGGAGTTCTCTGCTCTGAGAAATAAATACTTTATCATGTGTTTTATCTAAAAATGGATTGCCCAGATTTAAGAGATTAATCCACTGTATAGTTTAGAGTGAGGGCCCCATGATAATCATCTTTACAAATTACACAAATGTATTTTTACTTCTACAGAAAGAAGTCTTTGGAGGACTTTGTAACACACAGATTCTTTAATTAAGGCAACCTCATTTGTTGCAATCAAATGAAAAATTAATACATTTTACTTCAGAAAAGAACCTTGTTTTATGTATGCCTTAAATTCTTGTATTTAATAATATGCTTTTTTGAACTCAAGAAGATCTCACTGATTCAATTATTGTAATAATTAGGCAACACATTAAAAATTCTGTTTGGTTCATACATGTGTAATAAATTGTAAGAATCCATTGTGAATAGCAACAATTCTGTCAGTGTACCTGAAACAATGCCATCTAATCCTCACCATGAGGCTGTAATTTTGCTGTTCTGTACCCTAAAGTTTTGGGGTTTTTTCTTGCAATAACATTATATGTAAAACACTGCTGCTGATTTTAGTTTTAATCATGAAAAAAATAACCACTGCAGAAAACCATGATTTCTTTTCCTGATATGTACTATTCATTCAGGCCATGGAATTTCATTCATGACAGGTACCAGGTATTTGAAACTGTGACAGTTTTGTCCTCAGCTCCCAATACATATTCTCAACAAATGTTAAGTAAGAGTGTTGAAGACATGCAAGAAATTTCTAAAATTGAGATACAAATGGAAATTATTGTGAAAATTCAGATCTCTACTGAAGTATAATAAATGGCTGATTTGCAGTGAAGCCTGCATCAGCTGGATTTCTGGTTCCATATGTGGTAAGAGCCTGATCCTGTGGCTTGCTCAATCATGAAGTTACTTCTACAAGTATGAGCTGGGAGTGCTAGGCACCTTAGTGAGTGCGTCACTTGGCTTTGATTTAGTTTGGTTGTTCCTTTTTGGTTTATTGTTGTTTTTTTAATCTTCTTGCCTTTTGGTGCAAAAACCAGTTTGAGAGAGGGTGTAAATGCTTACAGTGTCTGAAGTTACAGTTACTTGTTGCAAAATACCTAGGTAAAAATCTAGCCCTGGTTCTGGAATACCCTGCAAATTGATTTCTGTCAGTGAAAGGTGTTATACCGTTTTCATTAGAGGTAAATGGGTGAAAAATTATTTCCAGTGTGGAGCTGAACTGTTCAAAAATAATGTCTTGCTTTTCACAGTATGTAATCAGACCTATATATGGATAGATTCTTGTCAGTCACGTGAGAGAAACTGAAAGCTCTGCAGGTGAAGT
>VYZQ01023353.1:0-16851 GCA_013400655.1 Mystacornis crossleyi | reverse complement strand
CGGGCGCTCGGGAAGGCGCGGGCTGGTTTTTAACCGGCGTTTCATTACAGGAGGTCTGTTGATATCCCCTCTGGATAATCCAAAAATAGGTTGTTCAGCTCGGGAGTGAGGACATCCTCCCTAAAGGGCGAGGGAGCCTGAGGCTATGGCTTTGCTGTGTTCAGAAGGCATCTCTCCAGTTAGCTTTAATCCAGCTGGACTGAGTACAACAGTATCCAAATAGAAACACAGAGTTCGGAGTGGGTTCACTAACTGAACGAGTGTCCGGGCTTCCCAGGAAGCTTCTAAATCTTGGAGCAGTCAAATCTGGCCCTAGCCTGGCTCCTACAGTCATTTTACTGTGCCTTTGCACAGGAATAAAACTCTGTGATGTGACTGAGGAGCGAGAACACTATTCAAACCAGACGTACAGAATTCAGTTTATTGGTAACCTGTTTGCACATGCAATAATTTATTATATACATTTCTTGTATTGTTGCAATTCCCCAAAAATCCGTATCTTCAGATTTCCACGTGTAACTGACTCCTGTGGTGAAGGTCTTGCGAGTTCTTGGCCAGTTGCTTTTTGTAATTGCAGGAATTTCCTATTCATCACAAATGAATTGAGTTTCAGTGCTCGCTATTTAAGTCCCACTTGCTGCTGAACACTTTCACATTAATACTGGTTTTGAAGATGACACCTAAAGCTGTTGGAGTTGTTTTATTGGTGGATCTGAATGAATGCGACATCCTTATTAACTTAAGTCTTTTTAATTATATGTAGGGAATTTTCTCAGTAGCTTGGCCCGTTATTTGGGATCATTCACTTAAATACTCCTTTTTATGATCAAAGTGTATTACTGAATCCCATGGGCCCTTCAGGGCTTGCTCCAGCGTATCAGTTGTCAGGACATTAAAGTTGTTAATTTTATTAAGTTTCTGGGGTTTGTTCCAAATTCAACATTGCTTTGCATTAGAGTAGGAGCTGGAGAGGTAGGATGTTAGCTTTTCCATTTCATATCTTAAAGCAGCAGGTATTTTTGCAGCACTTTCCCCAGGCTAGGGCCCACCTTTGATTTCCAATTAAAGAGTTACTCCTGGGACAGGTGAGACTTCTAGGCAGTCAGGTAGAGTTTTTTCTGTGCTGATTTTAATACATAGGTCCCACACAAAAGGAAAACTTCTTTTTCTTGTTTAAAAATCTAAAATAACTCCCTGTAAAGGTATTTTAGTTGTAAACCCAAGGCTTGTTTTCTTTGAGGAGGGGGTTTAATTTACTTCCTGCCTTCAGTTTAGTACCTTTTGAAATCGCCTCACCTTTGTTTCTCTGCTTTCCTTCTTACAACGATGACGCACTTGAAAGGGATTTTTATCGGACAATACCTCAGCAGGGATTGAACCATGTTCTGTTGCTTTGGAAACCACAAGTAATATGACACAAGTTTGCTAGGCTTAGCATGAAACATTTGTGGACTACAATCTTCTGCCCGCGCACAGCTCAATTTGAAGGAGGTTTAGAATCTCGGACAAACTTGTTACTGTTCGTGGCTTGAGAGGGGATGGCCACTGGGGATAGGAACTGGGGACAGGTTGCCATGCTGTGCTTCAGCCTGTTGTAAGGGGTAGGAGCAGGCAGAGTTTGCAGAGCAACAGCTGCCCCGGCCAATCGCAGAGATGCTCCGTGCCATGGAAGCATTTGTGGCACTTGCTCTGCTTTTATTTTTAATGCGCTCTTCCCTCCCCCCTGCCTAGGGTGATGTCCTGAAGCTTTTGCTCTGGTTTGTGCAGTAGAACTTGGTTAAACCAAACATTTTCTGTTTAATCATTTAGTTGTGACCTGCATGTGCCAGAAGGTTCCTTTGCCTTCCTGAAAACCTGTGCTGCAGTGTCAGCTGTGCAGCGCAGCTGAGCCAAACGTCTGCATTTCCGTGTACATGTTCAAGAGGACCTAGGAGACACTGAAGAAATTTCATTGGCATTTACTGCAGTTTGCCAACATCCATTTGGATTAACAAGGCTGGAATAGAGGGAGGCAGTGGAGCTGGAGAGCTGCATCAGCTCGTACCGAGCTGTGATGCACAGTCAGAAGCGGCTAACGCCGGGGTCAGTGAGGATGCTGGGCTTGGAGTGAGGATTCTGCCAGGCAGCCTGGCACGCTAAGGAATGGGCAGAGGTTGAAGAGTTAATGCAAGTCAGAAAAGCTGAAGACCTGAACTCTGGCCCCACCTTCCAGAGGCCAGAGTTGGAGGCACTGGATAATACAATGATGGAAGAAAGGGATCTCTGAATCTCCTCTCTCTTACTCTGTGTTTTGGAACAGAGGAAAAGGCTGGCTGTTGTTTAAATTCAATTCTCATTTGCTAGGCAAATTGTTAATTTTTCACCTCTCCTTCCATCTCCAGCCCAACTCTCAAGTTTGTTTGACAGCGTGCTAGCAGGCAGTGTCTGCTTTGCTAACAGAGCCCAGTGTCCATAATCAGCCGCTGAGTTCCAAGGAAGACACACACGGTGTCTCTTTCAAGACACGTTCTTAAACACAGAACCCTTTGTGCTGCTCAGTAACTTGACCTGCTGTGTCTGACAAGTTCCTGAATTCCGCTTTATGGTATTTCATATCCTACAGTCTAGTTTGCATCTGTGTTTCAAATGCTGCCTTACCCAAAGCCAAAAGCCCTGTTGCTCAGGTGCCAAGGCTGGGAGGTGGGTGAGGACACTGACCTGTGGGCACACAGCAGAACATGGCAACCTTGGGGAACGAGGAGTCTCCTTTCTAAAGAATAACCTCACTGAGAGACTGATTGCTTGTGGTGTTTCCAGTGCTTATCTCAAGAAAGGTGGAACCTTTATGCTATTTAATAGTCAGTATTGTATTTGTCCTTTGGTAACTTTTTCTGCTTGAGAATGTGGAGTATCAGTTGAAAGTTAGTCCTTTGCCCCTTTGATTTTGTAAAAACAAGTGTGCAAATGTTGAACTGGTCTTTCATTTTTATGAACGGAATATTTGTGGGGTTTTTTTTCACCTGAATGTCCATACGCATCGTTTTTATAAGGCTACAGTATTTGTGTTGTCACATCTTGAATCACCAATAATTCCAGATAAAATTAATTGATTTTTGTGTTCAGTGGTAAGACAACTAGCATGGTCTAATAATGTAAAACGCCACCAGAAGTTCTCTACGCATCTTAAAAAATCCCTCCTCCAAAGAGCAAAACAAACCCCAAGAAACACTAACCCCCAAACCCATAAAGGGCCTAATTTTGTTTTATTTCTGAGTGCACCCATAAGAACACTCCCCACTGCAAGCTGCTGAACGCTGAGTGCCTTAGCAAACCAGAGCACTCATTCCCATGCTTAGAAGTTCTGAAGTGATGTATGTGGGGACCGTGCCCTTGGTCAGACGCCCACAGACTGCACAGTACCTGCAAACCTAATTCAAGTGTCTGCAATCTTCTCCCTGCTGCATCTCCCTAGGAAGGAATTTTTGTCACTCGTGATGCAGTACCTGTTCTACAGTAGTTTTCACAAACCACGTTCACTCCTGACACCTGGTGTGCAAGATCTTATTTTAGTTCCCCTGCCATCTAGCAGAGAGCTGTTAGCTTGCGTTTGCATGGGACGCTGTGAGTAATGGGAGATAAAACGTCACAGCATTTTAACTCCTTATCTTGGCTCTCATCTGTGCTGGTAATGCAAGTACATGAAGTGCAGTCACAGTGGGGGGAAAAGGCACACAGGTAGGGAAGCCACTGATTTGATCATCTTCTGTAGCTGACGCTGTGGTGCGCTGCCCGAGGCCGACTGCAGGCACCCTGGCTGCTACCCGATGATGCAGGGCATTACCCAGGGGCAGAGAACTGAAAGAGGCGCCTTTGTATGGATTCCAGGAGCGTTATACTCTTGGCAGGCTCAGTGACAAACCCCGGGATTCCCGCGTTCGTAGGGATTCTTATACAGGGGGAGGGTAGCTCAGGAGCCAATGAGACGGGAGTAAAGGGGTGGATTGGAGGGAGATTGATAGGGCAATGACCAACCGGGTGATCCCGGGGTGGGATTAAGGCACACAGTCCAATGGCACACCGAGTGAGGGAGAACTTTCCAGAGGAAAGGGTGTGCCAGGGAGGGATTGACAGGGACTCTCCGCCCAAGGGGCGGGGGAAGGGGTTTGGCCAACTTAGAGGAGGAACACCACCCTAGGGAAGGGATAGCCACAGTAACAGGGCTACAGAAATACAACTGAGAACTATGAAGTGGGCTAACACAGAACTCAAAAGGAACAACTTAAGTTATAACAGGAGCACCTTCTAAATGATTCCAGCCGTCCCCCAGCTTGCCCCCAAGCTGGGGTACGGCAACAATCTTCCTCACAAGCTTCTCAGATGAAGTTGTTTCCTCTAGGAAATTTTAGTCAAAGATGAACATGTGCAGCCTCAGTTTTTTCATAGCCCAGCTTTAGAAAAAGCTTAAATTGGAAGAAAAAAAACCCCCGACATCTACAGCTTTTCCAAGAGACATGATGTAAGTGAAAGCAAAGCTGAATTTCACATGGTGTAGTTTCTTGAAGGCAGCTGTGGGGTGTGTATTTTTTTTTAATGTTAAAAACATGTTTTCTGTTTTAGAGCCACACAGATTTTTATCTCCTAGATACCTGCTGCACACACTCCTCTTTATCATTTGTGTGATTTGCAATACCTACTTTGCATAAGCAAAGTGACTGATAAATGATGATCCATTTATGTCTCAGCGCAGGTAATTGTGGATGCTTGGATGCTGCCATGTTCTAGGATTTAACTGGGAACATACCAGATTCTAAGTGTGTATGGTATGTGTTTTGTACTGACAAGAAGAGGAGTGAGGGCAAAGCACAAGAAACAAGATTGTGTCGTGCAGTCACTGTTTTAAATTCTAAACTAATGAAAAGTTTTGGGGCTAACTTGGCAATTAACTTTTTTTTTTTTCCTGTTTCAGGTTACAGATGTTGGGAGTTAGTGGGGGAAAATGTGTTGTCATGTGCAACAGCCTCACTTATTTTGACAATAACCAGTCTTCATGCTGTGAAGGTAATAGTAGGTAGTGAAAGAGAGAGCTGCCTGTTGGATTACTCAACCTGCTGGCACCTACCAAATCAGTCAGCATTTTACACCAAAAAAAATTAGACAATAACTGAGACAAAAAGCTTCTTAGTTTCTGTATGGTAACAAATGCATGTCTGTTTACATAACCTTATTTGAGCTCCAGGCTATAAAGTACTTTTAAAAAAAGTTTCTTATATATTCGAGTAGTGCTTTAAATTTAATTTTAGAGACCGTAGTTTTCATATTGTAAAGCAGACGTTGTCAGGAATGAGGCCACACTTAATTTAGGTTTCTAAACGTTTGTGTATTTTAACAGAAGGCCAAATTCCTTTAATCCAGTTAAACTCTCCCAGGTAGCAACCTGTAAGAGACTCTTAGAGCCAAAGTGGCTATGAACCCAACACACGAACCCACAGCCCTGGCAGCAGGAGGACACTTTCCCAGTGTGTGCACAGGATTTTACAACCCCTTGCACCCTCCCAATCCCACCCACTGTCCCTCCCTCGAGGTCCACGGTGATTGGTGAGGTCTTAAGAAAAGTCTTTTTCGTNCTTTCCCAGTCTGTGCACAGGATTTTACAACCCCTTGCACCCTCCCTCGAGATCCACGGTGATTGGTGAGGTCTTAAGAAAAGTCTTTTTCGTTGGCTCAGGTTTAGGGGTGCAGGATTGGAACACTTTATTGGTTGTGTGTCCCTTCCAATGGCTCGCTTGTTGTTGGGGCTTCAGGCTCTGGGCTCCCCCTCCTTGAAACCTGGCTTGATTTAAGGAATTTGTGAAATAAAAGGCAATTTTAACATACAGTTTAAACGTGTAAATTTAACAGGAACCTTTAACTAATATAAAACTCTTAACTTGATCGTTTAAACATTGCAAAAAGTGTAACTGAGGGTAGAAATAGAACTTGGGGGGGGGGGGGAATTTGGAAGGGGTTTTGTCCTTGAAGTTGCAAACAACACTGATACCAACCAACTAATTTCTCTTTGTTAATATGAAAGCCACTAATTTTATTTGTAACAGATGTAATAAAAATAGCTTGTATTGAAGCAATATCTAAAGCTCCTAAGTTAGTTAGAAGTGTAATTTCACAACAAATTTCCAGCCTCCCAGTGTGGAAAAGACAAACTGTATGACCACAGAGAGGGAAGAGCAGCTCCTCTTCCTGACAGGGTGGAATTGCCCTTTCTGTATTTGTACTCCCAGGATCCCTCCAAGGGTGGGTTCTGCTTAAGCCAGGTCACATAGAGTAGGTAAAATGACTCATTCCTGAAAACTCCAGTATTGGTTTGATAGGCTGTTTTAAAGGTCTGGTTTTTTGTTTGTTTGTTTGTTTTTTGGGTTTTTTTTGTTTGTTTGTTTTGTGTGTGTTTGTTTGTTTTGTTTTGTTTGTTTGTTTTTTCTTCTGGTATATAATGAACTGAAACCATAGCAGAGAGCTTTGAAGAATTGTTTCCTCTATCTGATTTCTGAAACGATGATCTCTCTATTTGCTCAGGTCCTGCTAAACTTCTCCGCTGCAGGGAATCTACTACAGGAATCTTTCAAGCATGCCATGCTGGTTTGGCAGCCTTTGCATCCTGGCAGAACAAGGCAGCTGATGCTGGCAGGTAGCATTCTATGTATCTTGCAGTTGAACTGATAAATACGTAAGTTTTGTTTGGGTTTTTTTCATTTCAGATTTTGCAGTTTTATAATTTTGGAGAGTAATGACATTTTAATTTTCTAGATGCAAAACCAACTGTGATAAAGTGACACTGCAAGATCTTTGGTCTTGGGAGAGAAGCAAAGAGAAAATGGCAAAGTATACTGGTTTAAAAAAATTTTTTTCTTATTCTTGGAAAGCAATTAGACTTCTTTTCCTCTCCCCTGAACTTCCTGTTCTTCATAAATAACCTCCCAACATATAATGGTTGTCCTTATGTCATTTCAAAATCTCTCTCTGTCTAACACGGGCAGGAGGCTGGAATTCTTTTGTTCTGACCTAAGATAAAAGTCTTGGGACATGACAGTGGGAAATAAATTAAACAATTGTTAGAGAGCTATTTTTGGGTTTAATAACTACACTGGGCACTGTTATTTTAAGCTTCTGAGTTTTAACAAACCAAACAGCATTCAAGGGAAGAACTTAAACGTGGACACAAAACTGTCCTGAGGATGAGTGTGAGGGTGGTGAATGTCTGTCTCCTCTGGGCACTTCAGCTGGCCATTGAAATGTGCTTTGTGTTTATTCAGCGTTAGTTGCCATTGGTGATTTTCTTCGTTTACTGAGGATTCGGGCATGGGAATGCCCCTAACAAAGCAGTGCCTTCGCCTCCAGGCCTGGCAGTGCTGCAGTTGTGTTGGGCTCTGGCTTCTCCTGCTGTAAGTGGGGCAGATCAACTCGGTAGCCTTGACAGCAGGAGTAGATTTTAAGAAGACAAACAAAACGGAGGTGTCAGTCTCCTGCACGCTGTCAGTGGACTTCTGTGTTCCACTGCCTTTCTTGGTTTCTCTTTTTTTACTTTTTTTTTCTTTTAACTTCTTCCTAATCTCTACTATAAAAGGGGAAAAAAGTGACCTATTTATCTCAACAGCATTTCATATTGCTTAATTCTAGAAAATAATTAGTAGGATTATCTCACCCATCCTCTGCAATCTGAAGTCCCTGATTTCTATCTTATTTCTCTGCTTGCCTTTTTTTTTTTTTTTTTTAAATTGTTATCAGATCAGAAAGTGAAAATTGTCATGGACGAAGAGCAAAGGTGCCAGCCTTGGCCTCTTAAAAGACGGTGTCAGTTCTGTAATTTTATTCATTCATCACCAGTGCTGTAACTATTTCATACCAGGCCTCCCCCCGTTTTGGTTTTGGTGAGAGCTTATTTGATAAACAGGACCCCGAGTCAGTGTACTGCCTGTCCTGCCATCCCAGACCAGGGTGACAAGCCACGAATAACAGCCTCACTGATTGCCCCAAAAGTGTGCCAATACTGAAAATGAGGAGCAGGTTGCCAGCCTTGTTGTTGGAGAAGCACCTGAAACAAGAAGGGTTATTCAAGCTGCTTATTTCACAAATAAATGGACTAGATGGTGATCCACTGGACCGTATCACTGCTGGCATGTAGGAGACATTGACACTCAGCACTCGCAGAAAATATTCAGAGAGGGTATCCCTCCTACAGAAATAGCCACAGATACTGTCAGAGTCCATTTCAGAGTCCAAGTTCTCTTCTGCAGCATGTGAAAGCTTTAAAATGTCCCAGAAAGCCCTCCGGGATGTGTTCATTGACCACTTACTCCAGACGCTCTCAGGGATTCTGTGGAATACCAGTTGTTCTAGATCTGGCTCTCTGAATACAGCAAACAGCCGTCATTCCCCTGAAATTGTTTCTAAAGCCATGGTTCAGACAGGAAAATACAGCAGTGGTTGAAATGCTGAGTTTTGTGCTGCTGATAAAAGGGAAGATAGGAAAATGAAACACCTAACAGTTGATAGTGGTATCTCAATTATCAGCTAAATAGGGAAATCTTCATTTGTATCTTTTTTTGCATTGCCCTTTCTGACTTGTTCCTTTACCTGCATATAAACTGCAGAAACTCAGCTGAAGACTTTCTGATGCTGTGATAATTTGATTCCCTGCCTTCATCTGATTGTCTGGGCGTGGAATCTGATCTGTACAGTTTGCTTTGCTCTCATCTCATCTTTTATTGTTCTGGGAATGTAAAGTTTGGTAATACTTGGGTTGCCAGTAAATTCTATGACCTTGAAGTGTTTAAAAGTTTAATGTGCAAGATCCTTGTTTTAATGGTGATTACTGAAGTGTGCAACGAAGTTTGGTTTTTATGTTGTTGTTAGTATATATTTTAATTAACAAATAGTTGGACAAAATAGAAACCAGTCAGTTTTCCTTTAGCTATAGAGAAAATAGTTGGAAGGGACCTCTGGAAATCATCTAGTCCAACCCACAATATTTTAAAACTTTATGGAGCACATTCATTCCTGATGGATAATAATAACAATTCTTGAAAAACGAGGGAGAATATATGCTTGCAATCTTGATCAAGTTTGGGGTTTTTTAAAGATAATTCATGGTTACTTTTGAATCATTATTACTATTTTTAGTTAAAATGCGACTTTTTAAAATTTTTGAGTGCAGAGGTATTTGAACAGATCACATAAAATTCAATCTTCATTTCTTACCCACAGAAATGAGTGAATGTGTAGCCCCAAAGAAATGCACAAAAACAAGCACTTCAATCTGCTATAGTTCTTTATTTAATTTTATGGCCCCGCAGTTTTTTGAAACAGCCAGATTATTTACCTTTTGTAACAGGCTCAAATTAACATTTTATGCTTCTTTTCTTTAATAAATACAAATTCAACCCTGAAAATCGGGCTGATCGAGCCAGTGGTTGCTATGGAAATGTTCATTTGATACATAAAGCTGTAATTGGATGTTTGTTTCCCCCCGACTTAGCTTCTCCTAATCCTCTCCCCTTTGGTAACCGCTGCCTTTTGCGAGGTATCCGGGGGATGATGCGAGTGTCCTGCTCCGGGCAAAGCGAAGCAGAGCAGCTTTGTGATTTAAATTGGTGATCTGAGCTAACCTGTGTGAGTCTTTGAGTGCTGAGACAGTGCTCGCCTGCTGCCTCTGAGGTGGAGGTGGCAGGACCTGGCCGAGAGGCAGGTGGCAAGTTCACGTGGTCGGTGTCGTTTTCTAATTCAGCTTTACTTTGTACAAGATTTAGATCTACTTGTTCCAGTGTTTTTAGGACAAGGGCTGTTCTTACATCTTGGTTTACAGCAAAAGCTTGTTTTATAGCAGTGCTACTACATTCTTACCCATGCTTGTTTTAACCACTGATTGTCCTCCGTTCACTGGAGGAGAGGGGGTAGGACGGGACAAATTTTGGGGTTGGAGAAGAACTGCACTGCTGGGAACATGCACATTTTCATTGTGATGGTTGGGACAGCAGGAGCTCCAGTTCAGGAAGATGATCTGTATCTGAATGTTTTGTACTGGCTTTAGCCCAGCACAAATTGCTGGTCGCTTTCCTGGTCATCATCAGATGAATGATTATTCTTCTTTCTTCTTTTCCCTTTAAGGCAGGAGAACTGTACCTGAATTGCAGTTTCCAGGTTGAGGTTTTACAGTACAGTGGAAGATCCTTGCCTTTTCTGCCTCGGTAGTGAATGAAGCAAGTTCAGGTTATTTATTCACTGACTGCGTGTCCAATGCATGTGTTGGGGAGACACAATTTTCTAAAAATAGAGATATCTCTTTTAAAAAAAAATCAGCTGATATAATTACAAAAATAGACCGATATCTTCCCACATCCACCTACCTCAACCCTTCCACTCCTAAGCAAAATCAGCGTACTTCAGCCTGGAGATGAGAAGCTTCAGGGTGGCTGAACTGTGGCCTTACAGTACCTGAGAGGAGCCCACAAGAAAGATGGAGAGAGACTTTTTACAAGAGCATGGAGTTACAGGATAGGGGGTAATGGCTTTAAACTGAGAGAGAGTACGTTAAGATTAGATAAAAAAAAATCTTAGAAAAAATTAGAAAATTATTAGAAAAAACTTCTTCCCTGTGTGAGGGTGGTGAGGCCCTGGAACGGGTTGCCCAGAGAAGCTGTGGATGCCCCCCCATTCCTGGGAGCATCCAAGGCCAGGTTGGATGGGGCTTGGAACATCCTGGGCTAGTGGAAGGTGTTCCCTGCCCAGGGCACAGGGTGGCACTGGATGGTGTTTAAGGTCCTTCCCAACCCAGCCCCTTCTATGATTGATTCTGTGTTACTTAAAAGTTAAGTAATAGTTGAGATCAAATCCAAGTTGAGCTCAGTTTATTTAGATGTACACCAGTCAGACTATCTCGGGAATATAGAAGAGGCAAGAAAGGTGCATACTTTAATACAGTGTACAGGTATTTCCCATAAGCCTTTCTAATTTAAAATTTACAGCTGAGTTTGGGTTTTGTCATTCCTGCTGAAACGTGTTTGGAGGTTTATGTGCTGATCTGGGTGAAGGAGAGAGGTTCAAGAGGGGGTTTGTGTTCTGGGAGAGAGGCTGAAGTTGGCTTGTAGGGCAACAGGCCTGTGCTCTGCACCGCACTGGAAAACTGCTATGTTCCAAACACAAGGAACTGAAAGGAAAAAATGTGGTTGCAGAAGTTAAAAGGTGTGGAAAGGAACTCGCAGAGAAGTTCTTTTGGTGTCCTGAATACAAGGGATTAGATTGGGTGTGGGGGAAAGCAGTGTCTACACCTGGATTTAGGAACCAAGATGTTTGTATGTTTGTGGTGAAGACGGGCCAGAGGACATTGTGAACCATCTATTTTCACTGCCATCTGGTTGTAAGGATCCTGATCCTTCTCCTATCAGAGTTTTCTCCTGCTTTGTAACTACTGAGATAAAAATCCAAGGCTTTCTTTTTTTGGTTGGTTGTGAGTATAATCTGCTGCATCCCTATTCGATATTCAGTATATATTATTTACTAATGTTGAATCCATGCCAAACCTGCTGTGGAGCAGTTCTCTTTGTACAACTCCAAATAAGCAGGAATGCTAAGTCATAGCAGGCACTTCATTGCTGAACGATCAAACAGGAGTTTTGTATTAACTGGGCGTGTCCTTTGGAAAGAGGTTAGCGTCATCTTTATCTTGTGAGGCTCTTTGGTTAATTGGCATGATTTTTTCTTAATTGCAGTCTTAACTGATTGGACTTAAGTGACTGGAAGTTCTTACATTGAATAGAATTGATAATGTTGATAGTGTTTGAAAAACCTAGAGCTAACCCACAGTGAAATAATTTTACAGTCCCAGAGAATGAAAAGTCTAATTCTGTTTTGTAACACTCAATAATCCCGTTTATAGTCTGAAAAAGCAATGTGTGTCATGTAGCCTTGGAGGCTGGTACTTACCAGCTGTTATTCCTTCTGAGTATTAAAACTGGGTTCTAAGTCAGCACCTCATTAAAATACCTAAACCAGCTCTTTCCAAGCTGATGGCTTTCAACTGGAAACTTAAATAAGTCTGTGATAAGGGAGCGCCAACGGAGACATTGTGAGCAGCCTGTACGTGTGCCATGAGGTGTTTGTTTTAAAAGTGCAGTAATCATGAGAACTGTCAAAATCCAATGGCGTTAAAACACTTGTTCTACTTTTACCTCGCTGAAATGGCACTTCCTTGATAAGAACGTTTAGATACCAAATCCACGGTATAACTCAATTACAGTCACCACCCGGCCTCCTGAGACACTCTGCGTAACTCTGGCTGTCCTAAATACATCCCTAAATTTGAGGCTGTCATGTCATAAAAGCTAATTCTGCCTGTAGTGCTAAGTGTTTACCTGCTGGCATGTCATTCATGCCCTGAAAGGCAATTTTTAATGCAAATCACCAGTCATAAACCAAAGCAAACAGGCTGTTGTGCACCCATCGGAAAGCACAGAAACGCCTGACGTGGAATTACTGAAGATGTTCCTTCACAGTTATTGTTCAGAAAGGTGCAAGTCTGAAGCACCTTGCAATTAGGTGGGAGGGGTGGTCTGGGTAGGAGACCTTGGGAGGGAAGTGGCCTGTCAGGAGCTGGGACAGTCAGGGGACACTGACATGGCCCGTGGGGGCACTTGTACAGAGTTTGTCCTTTCGCACAATTAAATTCTTCTTCCTGCTGGGAGAAATCCATTTTTCTTGTAGGTCTCCTCTGAGTGGATTTTGGCCAGATTTGCTGAGACAAGGCTGACACTGGCAGTGCTACAGGCTCCTCCAAAGAGTTGGGTAAATGAGTTCTCTCTGTCCCCACTGGAAGGGATGCCAGGAAGACAGAACACATCAGAACTTTCCTTGTCATCTCCAGCTCTGTGTGTGGGTGCTGGATAATGTAGCAGAGTGCTGAACTCTTACTCCTCAAACCTTTAAAGTTTTAAGTATCATTTGGTGTAGTAAAGCTGTAGTAAAGCTCTTTGCCATGTAGCTCTCCAAAGAAATACTATTTTTTACCCACTGGTAATCTAATACCTTTTACCAGCTGCAAAGGATGGAAAAAAAATAGCTGTAATATACTTTTGAAAATTACAAGAAACTATAGGGGAAAAAATAAGAGGTCTAAGGAGCTTTGATAGGCTTTTCCTTTAGAGAGCTCCAGGATTTTCTGTACTGGGTGGGGGTTACGCAGCTGTTTGTATCCTAATGTTAACATATTAGGTTACAGGAATCTTTCCACTTAATTGAACAAACACAGGAGAGTATTTATGTAACTGAAGATCTGCAACTGCCAGCAGAATTAATTAGGAGAGGAATAATTAGGCAAATAGTAGTGTCCAAATGGTCCCAATAGAAAAATGTATTGCAATCCCAATAGAAATCTCATTAATGTTGTTGTTTTTGATGAGCTGTGCCTTTTGCAGTATCATAAAGGGAGGCAAATGTGGCAGGATCTCAGTGGGGTGTCAGCTTGGGTATGAGGCAGAAACAATATCAAGGTTTTAAGCTGTCTGGTCTCATTATTGTCACTAAGTCATGGCTGCAGCTCCACTATCTGCTTAAAAGCCTCCCTTGATTGAATGAGCCACTTTAGGGTGAAATAGGTACAGAAGAGAACAGTTCAGGTTAGTATTTGGTATGGAATTGTTGCTTCATGCATGGGAAACAAGTTGTCTCTTACGCCGAGCAGATAATCCAGGGAAAAATGAGTCAAATGGAGCTTACTTCAAATAATGCTGCTTGAATTTGTCAGTTTACTGCTTCAAAGAATGGAAAAGTTAATGAGCACATTATCTTAGACTTTCCACTGTAATGTCGCTCAGGGAGAGGAATAAAAGAAAGGTTAATTAATGTGATGTCATATTTATAGTGGCTGTTCTAGGAAGCAGGTTCCTGGTCTGCAGCAACAAGGTCTGTCAGATGGTCAGTGAGGGAAAATACCTGAGAAATAGTTCTCCAGCAAAGAAGTTGAGTTCTCCCTATTTCCCCCTTCTTGTGTCACCTGAGAATCCTTTTTTAGCTGTGTTACAAATTACTGTATTGTAATTCTCTCTGAGTGTGTTTTCCAGGCTTGTTTCATAGATGCATTGGAATGGACTAAAAAGTCTTGTACTGGGAGTTAGCTTTAATCAAAACCTATCAGTGAAACAAAAGCCTTTCACAAATAATCATTCAGAGATCCCAGCTTGGAAAAGTGTTACTTCCTCAGAAATAACCTCCTCCATGCCTTCCAGCTGGGGCCTGGGGAGGTAAAGGGAGATGTTTAAGGATCACAAATACCATTGAAACAACACTGGTAATATAAATTATCTCACATAACTCCAGGTTCTAACCAAGTTGGAATTAAGGCCTTTGTTCCTCTACCAGGGAGATACAGGGCCCTCCTGTAATTATCAGGGTTTTGTTAACATTTTGATCAAACTACTAACAGCTGAGTAGTAAATTAATTAGATTTTTAGTGATGGATAAATCAATCCACATCAAAATGTTCTAGGCTGCCAGCTCTGGAAAAGTAGTGCTTCTTGTCACAGTGAAAGTTTGCAATAAGGGTTGTGTGCATTTTGTATTTATCTGTTCCCCTTCCCCTGTTAGCTATAGTTGCTGATGTTTTTCATTAACTTGGTTTCCTATTAAGGCAGCAGCTCTGAATAAATACCAGTTAGGCATGCCTCTTATTTATGTGCATCTCCTTAAACCGTGACTATAAAATATTCATTAATTCTGGATTCCTGAGGCCATGTTCAGACACACACATCTCCTCCTTAGTGAAGAGAGACACTCAAGTGAGATTTTTGTGACTTTTCCTTTAGACAGAATGTTTTAAAACAGGGTGCAGAGATGGAAACAATTGACTGTCAGTCTCTGAATGTGGCCTAGAGGAGAGGCAATGCTCCATACTTTGCTGGCCAGTCCAGAACACCTGGAAATACAGGATTCTGATTTCTTACAGACACTGAATTTGATGCCACCTGTTACCTTATCATTTGTAGCGTTATTGACAAAATCTTTCTTCTGCTGCTTTCTAAACACAGCCCGTTTGTCCTGCAGCCCAGAATTTCCAGGAGGGCGAGCAGAGGAGCTGTGTGAGGAAGGAGCAGCAGGCTGGTGCCTCTGGAAGGAGCTGGCCCATCCCGGAGCAGGAGTGCCACAGCCATTCCCGCCGGGAACACCCAGCACCTGCGTCAGGGACACCGCAGAGGTGACAGGTGAGCAGCAACTCCGGTGCCCATAAAAATACCAGTTGTTGTGCAAACACCGTGCAGCTAAGGAAGGGCTGCTTCTCTCTGTAGTGTTCGTGACCAAAACCATTCTGGGGCTTGTGCTGTGGGAGCGTGGCTGAGGCCAGGACTCCCAGAACTGGAGAGGTTCCCTGGCGTGAAGGATCTCTTCACAGCCAGCACAAAATTGGAAAATCCTAGAATGGCCGGGGTTGGAAGGGACCTTAAAGCACATCTTGTTCCACTCCCTTTCCATGGGCAGGAGGGACACCTGCCACTATCCCAGGTTGTTCCAAGCCCCATCCAGTCTGGCCTTCAACACTTCCAGGGATGAGGCATCCACAGCTTCTCCTGTGTCAGGGCCTCACCACCCTCACAGAAAGTATTTCTTCTCCATATCTACTCTAAACCTACTTTCTGTCAGTCTGGAACCACTCCCCCTTGTTCTGTCTCTTCAGACCCCTGCAAAAAGTTTCTTTCCATCTTTCTTGTGGGCTCCTTGAAGGTACTGGAAGGCTGAAATGGGACTTCCTGTGCACCTAAGACAGAGCTGGACAGAGCTGTACTGCTGAACCCTCTAGGGCTATTGGAATCCTGGAAAACTGGGAGACACAGAAAACAAACCTTAAGCCGGAGAAGCAAGCAGAAAACTCATTTCTTGGTGTGCTTTTTTTCTTTCACCAGAAAGGAATTGCTTCCTGAAGCATTCAAACATTTGCTCTGCCCAAATTTTAACCCTTTTTCCCAGGCCATTTTTTCCTGATATCCAGAAGTATTTTTTCAAAGTAGAATCGAGGCTAATGCAAGGAGAGGAACTGTAGATTACTGAATAATGGGGAAGTCAAAATAATGGCCACAATGTGAGTCTGATTCAGAAATAAACAGGCAATAGAAAGTCAGTGCTGGAGAGCACTTCTCAATACCTCAGAAAAGTTGAACAGCCCAGGTCTCAGTAAGTATAACTTTTCCTCTGTTGTGTCTCAGCTGATGAGCATCCTCCTTCTGGCCTGCCTTGCCTTTTTCACCACTAAATCGCAGACAAAAAAATCAGGTTCAGGTTGTTAAGCCATTTCTACTATAAACCTCTCCTGCACTGGCTTTCATGTCCTCACAAAATCACAGAAGGGGGGGAAAAAAAATAAACCAAAACCAAAAGAACAACCCGGTGCAGAGGCTAATAACTGAAAAATCAAAAAGGGAAAAGGGAACGAAGATGTGAGAGTGAAAACCACGGAGTTACTTAGGGAGGAGAGGGTGAAGGCAGGTGTTCAAAGGGTAACACTGCTCAGCAGTAACAGGAGATATTTCTAGAAAAAACACCCTCCAAACATTAACAGATCTGGTCATACTGGTGTGAGGGCAGAGGCAGCGAGTCAGGAGGTTAAATGGTGGATAGCACTGAGCTCTGGCTGCATTCGGTATGTGAGACAGGGATTCCTGGCAGGAATCCCTACTGGTAGGATTTTCATTCCACTGGAGCAGCCAGAGCAGCCTTTTGTAACCCCTGGTGCTGCTCTGCCCGGTGTCAAGGCTCCTGACCCCACGTCTCTAACTGAACTTCACTGGGGTCGTGCCTGCAGGGGTTAAAAGGCTGGACTTGACCTCAGAGGTCCTTCCCCAC
>VYZQ01023350.1:67118-86195 GCA_013400655.1 Mystacornis crossleyi | reverse complement strand
CTTGGCATCCTGGTCTTTTCTTTCCATGCTTTTACCTGACCAACATCCTCAGAAAACATGCTGTCTCTCTCTCCCCTTTTCTGGATGTAAAGGTCAATATGGAGGAAGGTCACTTTGCATCCTGTACTGAACAGACCACGTATCTCTGGCACCAGAAGTTAGGTTGCATCCAATGAGGGCCACATCATAAACCATTATAAAAGCAGTGCCTTCCTTAGATGTGAAGTGCACTTAAAATGGAACCTCTTGCGAGAAACTTTATGGGTACTATGCCAAGTGGTGACTTGGCAATGGGATCCATTTACTGGCCTCCTCCCAACTGCAGTAAACTGGAGTTTCTGTAACCCCAATGACTGTGTAGGACTCCAAGGTGGTTTGATTAAAGATTTCTGTGAAACGCACTATGAATTTTTGCAGGTCTCCCCTCAAGGCCAAGAGGAAGCTGTGTCCCCCTTTTTTTTCCAGACCTCTGTTTCTCATGAAATCCAGTTATCATAAAGGCATCAGTGGAAAGGGAGAGGAAAAATTTGATGAGCATCTTCTCTTTCCTGCCTTTCACTTTGGTTGTATTTTTCTCGAGATTATGGCTCTTGGACAATGTGCAAGGCAAGTCTGGCTTAACCTGTACAGCTTTATTTTTACATTATCCAGAATCATTCATTTGGCATCAAGAGGTCTCACTCAGATGAAATAAATTCACAGCAGAATTATATTGGCATAAGTGTACCCAATTTTTTATTCAAAAAAATATCCACCTCCATCCTAAAAGCTTCTCTAAATCCTAAAGAACAAGACCAGAACAAATTATAAAGAATCAAATTTCCAAAGCCTTTCTTTGACAGCACCTTAGTACTCCATCAGAAAACCTGATGCATCTATTGATTATCTGATGGAATAGGTCATCATCGAGTTTTCCTAACCACTTTCCAAGCTACCTATTTGAGCTATGGTGTGGCAAAAAGTCACTGCGTACTATTAGAGTCTGTTCTTGGGTGGGTCCTTGCATCTTCTTGGGTGGAACCTTTTTTCCCAACAGGATGAAATGCTCTCTAGCCCCAGTGGGTACCTTCTGGCACACTGGTGATTTAAGGTATTAGAGCTCTCCAGGAGGGTGGTGCAGGTGAGCTGATCTGAGTGGGAATCAGGTCATCTCTTAGGGGCTACTGTGTAGCTGATGCTGGCAACCCCAACTTATTTTCCACTAGATCATACAGCCAATACTGTAGCCATGACAGGGAAAACTCCTGAGCAGCTCTTCCGAAAACCAAGTCTAAGAGAAAGAGCAACAAACAAAAGACAGGCAGCAGTTTCCCTCAGACTTTGTAGGACAACTATTTCTACTGATAGTTCCTTTGCAGCCTACTTTGTCATGTCTCTTCTCTTTCTAATTTATTTATTTATTAGCATTTTCAGTACTCCTTCTGCACCAGAACTTTATTTAAGGCTGTTGGCTGGGAGCCCCTGGGAGGGTTCCCAGTCCCCTGGGTGGATTCCCGGTCCCTGTACACCACAGTATTACGAGTGTGACCTCCTGCCTTGCCAGGACTTTAAAGGGCCCATCTGCCCTGTTACTATCAATCACATCGGATATTTCTAATTCAGCCCCTCCAAATTACCCAGGTTGTAATTCCCAGTCCTAAACAGCGTCCAAAGCTATTCTCTGCTATTCTTTTTGCATAGAAAGAAAAATATCTAATTTAAAGCCTAAGTTTCCTGCTCGTAACATTTATGCATAGACTGTGTTACTGCTATTATATTCTGAAAAACAGTTATTTCACCAAAAAAAATCCTTTTCATAAGTGCTTTGCTCCCTACATATCTTTTCCTTTTATGTTGCCTATACCAACAGGGGCCAACTTTATTTCAGTATTGACTTCGATTTTGATGAATATGCTTCTATTTCATTTATTCTTTATTTGTGCAAAAGCTAGGCAGTATTTTTACATTGTTTCCCACTTCTTTTTTGATTAACTGTTATATTTGATTTTCCAGAAATAAAGAAGCACAGAGATAGAGAAAGGGAGAAAAATACATCATCCTTGATTCTCTCCTGACTCACAGCTCTCTAAGCTCTGACCCAAAAGCCCACCTTAACTCACTGGAAATAAGTGCCCAAAGGGAGCCGTCAAGAGAGGAAGCTCTTCAGGAAGTGACTACCCAAAGTACTAACCACAGGAGAATAAGGCCTTTTCTACCTAAAATTAACTGAGCTGCTCAAACAAAAACACTAAACCTACTATAAACCTACTATAATAATAATAATAGATGACCCAAGTCAGGCCTTTTAAACTAAATTGCTATAATCAGTATCAAAGATCAAAGGCCACTAAAACTTCAGTGCCATTAGTTAGCATGTCAGAGAAAACCCAGTCTGTACAAATTCAGTGGATAGGCTGTATATCTCTTTTTCCTTCACATGTAACTTTCCAAAGCTCTCTTCCCTGGGTTTGGGGGTATCCCCATTCTTTGTTTCAGCTTAGGCAAAGAGTTTTCTGAGCAAAAAATATTGCTATCTACAATACATAGAGTATATATATAAAAAACTTCCCTTTTTGCTGTGTGCCCACAACAGGATTTGGCAGTAAACTAAGACCAGGACAACAGTTTCTTCACTAAATCAGCCAGCAATGGGAGCACAGTTTCACCAGTGCCACTTGTTAAGGGAAGGAAATTTACTGTTGCTTCTTTGAGCACCCCCATGGGACATGACTGAAAGATCCTGGGGAGAAGGAAGCAGAAAACATCACAATAAGGAAGATCATCCAGTGTAACCCTGAAAAGTGAACCTGATCCTACAGCCCTCATCCACTTCCATTCATTCTTCCCTGTTCCCTTTCCCTCATCCACTTCCCTTTCACAGCCTGTCCAGCCTATAGCCAGGGTGAGCAGGCCTTACCTTGCAGTGTGTGGTGACCGCTTTGGCAGATCACCAGTTCCCAAGCTGCTGACTTTCTGTTAAGAATGCCAACAACAACAGCAAGAGAAACATTAATTTTCACAGAATGGCCAGAGGACTAGAAAAAGCAGACAGTGAACCTTTTTTCCCCTTCTAAAACAGAAAGCTTCAGGCCAGATGAACTGCACCACAGGCCATCCTTGTGGTCTTTGTGCAAAGGAATGACAGGCACTAGAGAAGCAGATCGTGCCTGCTGTTAACTACTGCAGCTCACTCCTCCATTTGCCTTCATCTGTCCAAGAAGGCACCTCATTACCATTTTAGCTGCTAGAGAGGCAGGGAAGCAGTTCCTTATTTGCACGGTGGCTGCTCCCAACTGCAGCCCCCAATATGAGACAAAACCCGCAGCTTACTTCACATGTGGTGGCAGCTGAAGTCTGGCTGTGGGCTCCTCACAGCTGCACAAGAGCTTCCCTGCTCCCCTCCAGGGAGAGGAGCAGCCAGGGTGGTGTGTCAGGAGCTAGGCTGAGCACAGCCCAAGGAGCCCTGCTGAGAAGATGGGCAGGCAGCACAAGCTTTGCCCCGAGGAGCATAGTCTAGCTCTACGAGTTACAGCAAAGTGAAGAAATCGTGGCTAAGCACAAGGTAGTCCGTTCCTGAAAGCCCCTGAGCAGATCAGTGACCAGGAAGAGCGCCCAGTCTACCCCAACAACACTCCTTGCGATGTCGGCCTTCATCCTTTTTAAGCTCACTCTGCCCTTCTCAAGACCCAGAAGTGGCATTTGTGCTTTGGATGAGCCCGTGAAAGACCTCCAGGCTGTCAAACTATCAGCTGCCATCAGCTGTGCTTCCTTTCCTTCAGGTCTCTTGCACCCTGCTGTATGCCAGGGCCACCAGCCTGCTCACCTGGCAAACAGACAGCCTAAACTGTGCTGCCCAGCTGCCCGCTGGTGGGGCAACCTGCCACTCAGCTGGAAAAGGTACCAGGACCTTACCTTGTAAACCAGCGACCAAGGTATTTATTTGCTAAGTAAAGGAGCAGAGTGGTAGACAAACATTGCCAGTGAAGAAGTTAGTGGAGAAGGCCAAGCATTCCCTTGTGCTCTGGTGTGTTGTGAACCAAATTTTCACTTCCCAGCCCCTGATGGATAGTTCACATGTAAATGGTTGCTTACAGACATACATGCACCATTCAGATGCTCCTTCTATGGAATCAGCAAGCAGAGCAACTGTGGGCATTAACAGTGCTGCTGCTGCAGCACCTGAACTGGCTTGATCAGGACTCACCTCCTTGTCAGAGGAAGTGATTTTGGTTCAAGAATGTGGAAATAACTGAAATACGTATTTCCAAGGATAGTACAGCCACAGAGAAGGCTTCTTTGAGACTGTGACTGACCACCCAGGCAGTCAAAGCAAACGTATACTTGAATAGTGATTTGTAGAAATCTGATTTCACCCTTAGATTCACAGCAAGATCTAACACCATGAGGACCACAAAGCGTTTACAACCTGTCTGCTAAGCCTGCAAGAAAACTGAAGTAATCTATCCAGCCACTACGCAAAGCTTCCTAAAAGGCAGTGACATACATTTAGCAACCATCCTAAACTCAGAACATCAAAAGAAAACACTTTTGCACTAGTTTTCCTTGCTATTGCCAGCCTATGTCCCTGTGAAGGGAGTAGTGTTCATGGGACCAGTGTTCGGAAAAGTAAGCTTGAATAGCAGTGTCAAAGGGTAATTGGCACAAAAGAGATCCCTACATTTGGAACAAGAGGAATTAAGTTTTCCTAAGCACACTGGGACCACAGAGGGCTTGTTGTTGATAGACCCACAAGTAGTAATATTACCAGGTTCATGCCAAGGGTCATAGCATGCAGTGAGACAACAGTTCCTTAGAGCAATGAGAGCAGGGTCATGACTCCTGTGTGCAACTGATTGATCCTCAGAGTTCAGATCTGTGAGATGCACAGGGGAAAAAATGTGCAATTTACAGCGTTCATTTACACTTGGCTTTGAAAGGTTTTTATTGAGGCAATGATCACCTTGAATTTTTGCTTTTCAGTTACTGCCTGCACGTCAGTGGAAGGATTTGAAACAATACATGACCATGGGATTTTATCAGCAGAATACATTAGTGCACTACTTATATGCCAGGTGAAGTCTTGCAGCTGTTAGTAGCTTTTCTTCTCAAGGGCTCATATCTGGAGACTGGCCTCTAATTTCCATTTAGCAGAACAGAAGCTGGAAGCCTTGAGAAACGACAGTGAAACTGCAACCACCCCAGGGACCCAGTTCTTAGTTTATGTTCATTACGACCACAAGTACAAAAGTGCATTGAAGTTACATTTCCACTTTATTGATCTTGAACCTCAACTTTTAGAATGGACTTGAGGAATATTCAGGACAACCTGAGAGCAAATGAGGTTTAGGGTGTTCTAAATGATGTGTCTGGTATAGAGTACTGGAGTGCCCTGCACTGCTCTTGTAACCCTGACCCTCAGCATGAACTGACTCCTTTCCTTGGTAGCCTCCTGCCTATTTGCCACCTGAGGGAACCTTGTTATGGAAGGCATACTCAGTTGCTTCTTTAATGGGTCATTTATATTTCTGATGACAGTGGAAAATTAAAGACTCAAGGTTTAAGAAGGAGCCCATGGCTCCAATACATAACATTAAATAAGCCTGCTGTGCTTGCTGCAAACATCTGGGACGCTCAGCAGAAGTCATTCTGGATCTTGTGAGAGTTTTCAGTCACTTCAAGCTGTTCAATGTAATGTCCCAGGTACATCCCCTTGGATTCCTGACCAGGATTATACAACAAGAAGAAACTTAGTAGATTTTGAGTAAGCCCAGAGATATGGCCTTGGGAGTTTGGCCAGTGCTAAATGAATACAGAAATCAATAAAGCTTATAGCTACATACTTTCCTACCAAGCCTCAGTGCTTGGATTCAAGGAGCTCCCTGTAGAACTGCACACAGACTGGATTGCTATGATCAATACTGGAAGGGGATAAAATGCAACACTATTAATGCAACTGGTCTCATTGAACTCAACAGAAATTCTGCCATTTTCTTCATTCAACCTAGGATTTCACCTAATGTGTCTCTTCCCAACTCTAATATCTGTGATCCGGAGCACATTACTAAATTGCCAATGGGATCTGCCAACCATTACAGTCTGTGATTTGTCAAGTACTCTATTTGTATTCACTACATCTCTGTCGTGTAAAGGATTCCAGTAATAACCTATTAAAGACATCTAATGTTACCAATTTAAAACTGAAAAACACAAACTACTGAGGTGGTGAAGTTGCCAGAAGAGACATCAGGGCCTGTGTTAGAATATCTGATTCAACAACTCTGATATGTGCAAAGCCTGCAGATTGGATAATTATAGCTCCATCAATGAGTAGTGTATTTATTAGATAAAATTTGGTTATCAGAAGTGTTTATAGAGAGATTGCCATGGTACAAACGGCTGGCAAATGTGGACAAATAAGGATGGCTTATTAAAGCTCAGTTTTTGTAAGAGGTGCACTCATTTTCAATGCAGCTACCCAATAGTTACTGTCCTGAGCAATTTGGTCCAGTAACATACACAGCAATTAAGGAGGACTCTGTTATACCTGTTATTTAGCAAAGCTCAAAATCCCAGCTCAACACTTAATCAGATAGAAATATTGTTTTCTTATAGTATCACATAAGCCTTGACAAAAAAAGGAGGATATCAAATGCCTCTTATCCTTGCTAAGTCGTTAATGATGGAAAAAATTCAGATACCTACATTCTTAGTCTAGTTTGGCATCAATTTGTATACACATAGAGAAACAAGTTACAGATGTTTAAAAAGTTATGACAAATGAGAAAACAGCCCCACAGTAGAAGTGGCTGCAACGAATTGCCTTTCAGTTACAGGTCTGTGGTGCCACAGTTGACATATATGGAGTGAAAGTTAAGGAAAGGGTGGTAGTCCCACTCAACCCATGCAGGGACCATGCAGCAAATAATCGTTAAACAAAGGTGTTGTGAGAATCCTAGATAGGCAAGTACTCAAAACCCAAGGAAATGATCAGTCCTGTAAGTCAAAATGCAGAAGTAATCAAAGCAATGAAAATTTTCTGAAAATTTGAAATTACTGAAGTTTATTACCTTTTACAGTTCTTGCAGATTCCTGCTGTCAGCTGCCCCTCAAAAGACTCTCTACCCTTCACTAGCTTCATTGCCTTTCTAGTGAAGGGTCTAGAGAGTAAATCCTATGAGGAGCAGCTGAAGGAGCTGGTGTTGTTTAACCTGCAGAAAAGGAGGCTCAGGGGGGTCCTTATCACTCTCTAAGGCCACTTGAAAGGAGGATGTGGCAAGATGGGGGTCAGTCTCTTCTCCCAGGCAACCAGAGACAAGATGAGAGATAGGCTCAAGCTGCACCAGGGAAGATTTGGGCTGGACATCAGGAAGAGCTCTTTGTGAAAAGTGTTGTTAAGCATTAGAACAGACTGCTCAGGGAGGTGGTGCAGTCACCATCCCTGGAAGTGTTCAAGAAATGACTGGACATGGCACAGAGTGCTGGCAATGTGGTGATCAGCCAAAGGTTGGACTTGATGATCTTGGAGGTCTTTTCCAACGTTAATGATTCTGTGATTTTGTAATATGCGGGAAGCCCCACCGGGTGTTTGGCTCAGCCTACCTGACTGGTGCAATCCCAGCAAAAGATTTCATCTATTTGGTTCTCAGTGTCTTTCATTCTCAGTTGAGATCAAGCAGCCCCTGCATATGCAATATGAGTGTTCATGAACAGTTCTGACAATAAATTTTTCTTTTTTTTTTTTTTTTGGTTAAATATTTTTAATCCTTAGTAAGTTGTAAGGCAAAGTCAAGCATTGCTTTGTGTCAAATTTAGTGTCTAGTGTGATTCAAAACGTTCATTTACTTTGGGAGCTTTTCCTGCATATCTTTTCCTTTTTTTTTTTTTTTTAACTAAAGTACATTTTTAGACAAAAGCATCCACTTAAGCAATATTGAGACACTTTAATTTGGGCAGGGATCAGATGACTCCAGGGGTATCTTCAGTCTATTATTCTGCAATTCAAGATGTCAAAAAAATCTTTCAAAAGTCATTCAAACTGATTTTTGAATTGATAGAAATATATCATTTTTTTCCAGTTTAACTAAATCTATACTTTTCAGAATGAAAAACTGACTAAAATTTTTCATCCAGATCTAACTTTTTCTTTGAATATATTCATAGAACTATACTTTTGATTTTACCCCTTCAGGAAATAACCTGTTTGCAAGTCAATTTATCAAAATTACCTTTCCAATGCATAAAATAATAATGTATTTCAGATAGTGCTCTTGTACCATTTCAAAAGCAGAAGAATTAGGAAGAAGAGAAAAGAAAGAAAAGACAAAAATATATTTTAGAGCTTTTTAAAGTCTTTAGAACAATACTCTTCCACACAGGTCTGTTTTCATCACTAAAGCAGTCTGGTTTTTCTTTCTATGGGACTTAGAAGTTCAGAGAAACTTCACGAATAGTTTATGTCACGTTGTGTAACTATATAAAGCTTGTTTAGCAAAGTGCAAAAGACATCATAAAACTTGTAACACAGTAATTTATCACTGCTAAACATTTAAAAATTATTTATTTCCTTTAAGAAGAGAAAAACACCTAGCTATATTTAATGTATCTTACCTCTCAATAGAGCTTTCACTGATTTTACTGATACCTTCTTAGAAGTCAGAAAACCTTCTCTTACCTAAAATGTTGACACGTCTCATTCAAAAAACCAGATATATTTGGAATATTTTATGAGTCAAAAAAGCCAACACAGATTCTTTTGTTTATTTAATTATTTAATGCTTGGACAGTGCTTTGCAAGCATAATGCACACTTATTTTTAGTACTACTTGTGCATCCAGCATTATCAGCAAGATATGAATAAAATGCTCTCAGCTTTGCAAGCAATTTTCTTGATTAATTTCTTTGTATAAAGCAGCAGAGGGAGCTCATACATTATTTTTGGTGCGTCACACACAAAAAAATGATAAATTACACGTGCACACACATGTGCATGCGCGCGCGTGCGGGTGACACGGCCCCGCGCACGTATGTGCACATGCACTCAGCTCTGGGATGAGCTGCACAGCTACAGTGGCTGTGCCTGCACTTGTCATGCAGACCAATAGGAGCAGATGTGTTCAGCTAAAGAGCTGGGAGTGAGCACCTCATGGCCATGGCACACGTCCTTCAGGGCACTCTTTCTGCACTAGTGCAGCCTGGTCCCATCAGCTGAGACACCCATGTATGCTTTGGGCGCGTTCAGGGAGCTCCCAGCGCGCTTCTTCCAGACGGATTTTACCCAGGAGGAAGCCAGCTGGTGCGTTCTGACCTTGCTCCTGGACACAAACCAGTGCTCAGCTGGTGGGGGTGATCTGGAGGCACCATCAACAGCACGCACTTGATCCAGAGCAAGTCACCAGCATCAGAGCTGTGTTAGAAACTTCTGTGCACCTACCTGAGCAGATCTTCGGGTGTGTAAGAAATTAGATGGATGACATCAATTTAGGCAACTGCATTCTGCTGGAGTGACATCTTAGGTGTCTACATGCCTTTTCGAATTTTCTCCTCAGTCTGTAAAATTCTTGCAGGAAATGTTTTTTGCAGAAAATGTACGATGGAGGTACACTGAGAAAGAAGTGTTAAAGTCACATAAAGGACTGGACAAACTTCCTAAACTTCTTGGTTTTGTCTGATTGAATGAGTTCTTGGGAGCATATGCTCTCAACTGGCCCCCTGAAATCTGTAAATTCGAGGTATAAGGAAGGCTTAACATAGTTACTGAGTGGACCCTAGCACTGCCTGAACAGCAGAAGTATGATGTTTATTTCCTTTAAGGATATGTAGAGTATATCGTCTTCTATATGCTAGGCCAGGCAGCACCTTGGGAGCATAATTTGGCTTCCCTAGGCACTCCTGTGAAAGTCTAGGAGGAAGCAACGGGCAGTGGATAATGCAGAGACTGCACTCTGGTGGAGGTCAAAGCTGGAAGGAAGCATTTGGTGCAATGGACTATCCCATATCCTACTGTATACAGATGAGCAGCATTGAGGCCAAAGACTGAAAACAGTGGGAAAACTGGTCTGCCAATACCTTTTATTTCCGTGCTGGGCAGAGGTACTGGGAACTTTGCACGACCGCTTGCTGGTTTGCTTCCAGACTTGGACTGAGCAGATGTGAAGATGGCAACGATGGGACTGAAAAAAACAGGAAAAAAAAAGGTTAGAAAATGAGAGAAGCATGGGGACGGGTGGGAGTCGGGGGATGGGGAACAAGATGGGAAGAGCAGACAAAAATGGCACAAATGCTTTGTGATTTTAAAAAACTTAGCCTTTCGGGGTGGGGCTTAGGGCAAAAGGAATAGATTTGGGGAGAATTACTTGTCATATCTAAACCAGCTGGCCAAACTTGTAATAAAAAGCCCATAACCATCACTGTGAGAGAGGAAAAGCCACATTGTTTTTATTTGTCTGTAGAGCAATATGTGTCACTGTATAAATAGTAACTAATAATAATAACGTGCTGCAGCACTTCTGTGATATTTTTCAATAATTACTGTTGTTGTAAAGGAGTTTAGTATGAAGTAAAACATCTCTATGAGGGAAAAAATTGCTACCTCTTTCCCCCTGATATTTGTGTAACTGAATAAAAAATACACAGACACATCGAGTCAAAAAAACATTATTCCTAGTTCAAGGAACTCAAGTTGAACACCTTGAAAAATCTCTCAGCTACACTGTTCTCTCATATGTTATGAGGATTTTTATTTCCTTTTAACAGCAGTAAATCGTCAAATGAAAGAGGCTTATATTGCACATACCATCGTGAGACGCGCTTATGATGTAACGTCAGAATGAACTATTTTTTAACCTAATATACAACAATTTAGCAGCATTAGAAGAACATAAAACAGATAAAAGTATAGCTTTTACAGCCGTTCATCAATGGCCTTTTTTGAAGAGTGCAGATACCTCCTCAGGCTAAGCATACATCTCTCTATTTCACATAAATACACAAAGTGACAGGGCTTCCAGTCAAAATAAACATTTGCTCAGAGTATACCTGATTTCCACCCACTTCATTCAACAAGAAAGATACTGAGGTTAACAAACACACTAATCTCTCATCTGCTCTAGGGATGAAGACGCTGTATCCAACAACTTGTGATTGAGTGTGTTCACAGTTTGCTGCTCCCATGGACGTCCATACTGTATTGGTACTATTTGAAAGGCAAACAAAAGAACAAGCCTTGAGGTGGATCCAAGCAAATTTTCTTTCAGTTTTTAGAAAATAAGAATGGTTCAAGAGAGAGGAAAATGTCTCAGGTTTGGTAACTGTGCAAGTAGTGAGAAGGCCTGCTGAAGAAAGCATCATTTGGATGAAAATGCAACACAAGTGATGTAACAACATCACTGTTCACGGAAAAAAAAAAAACACAAAACAAAAAAACAAAACAAAAACCCCATGTAATACTGAACAACACAAAACACCTACAATTCAGGGCTAAAAACTTCCAAGAGTCTGAGACGTCCAAATCTCATAAAATCTGAAGAAATCTGAGGAAATATGTGTTATCTAGAACAGAAAGTAATTTTTTGCATTTGTGTCTCTGGCTGCATTGCCTTGAACCCTCTATGGAGGGAAAGAGGATCCTGCTGCCATGGCCTGTCTCTCCAGCAGTTTGGTAGCTGAAGGAGAACAGGAGCTGAGCACAGGTCTCTTACCTCCTGGGGGAGGGCTACACTGAGCATCACTGGACCATCACCATCAGGGCTGGTTCCCTTGCCAAACAGAGAATGAAAGGATGTAGCAGGTCCCCTTTGAGTCCCCTGGCTTGCTAAACCTGTATTGTGATGCTTTGTCGGGTAAAATACACAATTTGGACATATTGCTTGATGATCTCACACTAGGATTTCACACCACTCTATTGAAGAAAATGTTGATTGAGTTATTTTACAGTCATGATATTAGTTAAACCTGATTAACAGATTATTTTCCACTGACATCACTTCTTTATTCTATTTACAAACTAAATAGCCCAGACACTCAATTGATAAATGCTCATTTCCCTCCATCTTAATTAACTAAATATTCTTTTACCTAAACAATCCCTCATTTTTCCATAGACACAGTAATAGATCCATTAGCAGGGTCTATCTGATACCAGGGATCTTTTATTTATGAGGACAAGTCCAAATGGTTACTATTTTTTAATGTTTTTATTTTCCTTGATACTGTACACCATGTAATGGCTTTGGTCCAAACAGTAATCACACAATGGGTGCCGTTTCTTCTTTCGTGACCTATCACACTCCACATGATTTAATCCATTGTTTTGGATGTTGCCAATGATTTATTGTATGAAAAATGTAAATGATCTGGATGGCAGATGTTTTATATTTTCTGACCATTCATTTTCAGTGGGAATGTAATTAAAATTTATGAAGTGTATCTGCTGAATTGCATTGGCAATTGATGATCTCCTCCAGTGCTGTCTGTCTGGAGATGATGAGTGATTGTGGACAGTGAGATGTGTTGACAAGGGCAGAAACAGACGTGATGTTACTGTCATGAGTGAGGCTACCTGCAAAAAGGCTGCCGGTTTTTTTCTCCCTTTTTTTCCCACAGGAAGAAGGTGGCAACCAGAGCTGTCTTTCTTCTTGCAAGACAGAGTACAAAGCCTCTGCGCACTCCTGAAAGCTGTCACTCTTCACGAGTGCAATCTCTGTCTCTCTCAGCAATGGGCATCTGGAAGCCACGATACCAGTTTTAACAACCCATGTCAAGGATATTAATTAAATTCCTGATGGCCACCCAGAGAAGCTAATGAGTGTAAATTTCACAACATCCCAACTCATAAGGCAGCCCACTTAACCTTTTCAGCGTTGATATCCTTCCTCCAGGAGGGAAGTAAAGAAGTGAGCTGTTTGCTGAGGGAGCACTGAAAGGAGGAACAGGGAAAGGAGGAGGTACTTGGCCTGGCACAGTTTGAAATACAAACAGATTAGAACTGGATCTGCTGGATTCAGATATCCCTCAACAGAATGTGAAGGGTTTTTTTCAGAACTGAGATCCCAGATAGCATTTTGCACAGAGCCCTTACTGCTATGAATCTGAGTGGATCTCCTCACCTCCACCCCCTCAAGCTCCATGAGCAAGACAAGCAGCTCTCTTTTTAATCCCACTGAGGTATACTTACTGGACATTGAATTTCCCCTGCTCTTGACATAGCACGCCTCTTATGTTTCTGAGTGCTGTGGAGGACAGAATATGTAATTACTATCATCCCACCATACAGTTACCTCTACAATAAATGTACAGACAGCCTAGATTAACATGTAGTGAATCATGTAAGTGCTATGGGACCAGCAATTGGAACTGGGGAATTTCTGACACCCATCTTTATCATCAGGGATTTTGATCACTTGAATGTTTAAAGTGTTTTCTTAATTCACAAACCTCATTTAGGATATCTACCATTAGGCACTAATAAAAATGCCTTCACTCTAAAGTCATGTGGCCACTTCATTACCAGAGGCTGGTAAATGAGGATTTTATTCCAAAAGCAAACCCCAAAGGTAGTTTGTCACAAATGCCCCAGTCCCACTGTTGTTGCTGACACCACTTCCAATATATTCTGTCAGTATGGGTGGGGTCCAAATGAAGGTGATCGTAGCTGTCAGTTCATGAGCTCTGCTTGTGCTGAAGTCAGTAGGCATTTTGCTATTCATTTCAAAAGTAAGCATTACAAGCTCAAGAACTAATCCAAGCTTCAGGCCTGGTAGTGATTGTGACATTTGACAATGTATGATTCAAAACAGACAAGGGATTGAAATGGCAGGTGCAGCAGATGGTCAAGATCCTATTACACAAAGCTTTTTTTTTTTTTATGTGCGCTTCCAGCTCTGCTGCTTTTGTGTGTCTCTGGCCTGTGATGGGCAACTGTGGCAGGAGAGGAGAAGGAATGAGGTAGGACTAGGGTCACAAAGTCTGGTTAGGCAGATTTTGAAAAAACCCGAGGAGACACTCTCAGCAGACCTCATACTACAAAATGGTTAGTAAATATTGCAGAACTCTGGGAGCCAGCAAGGTTAAATTCATCTTCTGGCTTCACTGCTGTCTTGTTGGGTGCCTCAGTTTACCTAACTGCACTTTTAGGTAACATGCCTTACCTGGCTTTGTATGCCAAAACTTCATTCATTAATACTGATGTCAAAGAGGACATTCAGCACCTCACAGGAGGCCCAGTGCACCTGCATTAGTTAGCCATAAATCATGGCAAACAACACTTTGAAGTGTCAGGGAGATTTAATGTGGGATACAGAACAGAAGGGGAATGTGATGAACTGAGCCCCAAGCCCCAAATAAGGAATTTAAAATGCACCTTACCCTTAAAAGTGTCAGCAAATGAAGAAAAAGAAGAGTGGGGAAGCCCCAAAGGCAGCAATTTTGAATGCTTTAGTTTTCTCTATTGACTTTAATTAAGCTCACCCAGGATTGCAGGCCTGTCACTTGGGGAACCTTTCCATAAAGAAAAAAGGAGTTTGCTCCCCAGGTGGGTTTTCCCAAGTTTCTCAGTCTCTTACCACAATATATGCCTGGCATCCATGACAGGGTCGTCAAAAATAATAGCTAAGGAATTCACTGTCTGTCATTCCAAAATAATTATGTATGGGGCTTTACTTGCACTTGAGATGGGTTATATCTTTCATTGAGAAAACCCATGTAGACTAAAATATATATTTATATGTATGCATGTAATATATGAAGGCTGAAGAGATTAACAGTCAAATAAAGAATATGGGGGAACAGAAGCCTGTATACATGCGTGTGAAACGTTGAGAAAGAGGATTGAAAGCACTATCAGTCCACGATTTGTTAATTGCAAAATGCATTAATGTTTTATTAGCCATTTATCAGCAATTAATCACCTACTCTGATGTAAATTTCAAGCTTACAAATGCACCATGGAAATTGTCCCTTTAATATAAACCAAGTTTTAAGGGTCAGCAGAACCACAGCAAAGATAGCAGCATATTGCCCTCAGCTGCCTGGAAGAATCTTTTAGTGCCTCAGCACCATGCCTGAGTGTCTAGGCATGCAATAGTTTTTGGGCGCTTTCAAAGTCAAAATACTGTGGGGAAAAAAAATGACAAGAGCTTGCAAGCAGAAGGGAAGGAGGTAGTATACTCAGTGGTATTCTTCAGGTGCACAGTTTGAATAAAAATGCAAAACAGGATGCTCCCATTCAGTAAATATTATCATTTTTATTCACTCATTAATTAAGTTGCTTAATTGCTGCTGTCAAAAGACTCTTGAGTTTGTGACTGGGGTTGTTGCACTGTTTTGATAGTAGCTGAGGAAGGAAAAACGCAGTATCACTCGGCTTGTTCTTTACTTGATAGTAAGGAGGCACTGGCTGTAGGAGATCATAACGAAGCTGCAGAGTTACATATGGAAAAAGATAGATATTTAGAGGAAAAAAAGGAAGGGGACAGGTAGGTTTTAGTTAATACATCAATTGTTATTTCACTAATGTGATTGATGCACTGTAACTTTTGCATTATTGTTCAATTCATTACTCCATGAAAATCATTTTAATACAAAATATTTCCCATGTTTCAGTCTAACTTCCCAAGAGGGTCCAAAAAATGGAAAGGCATTCAAGCTGTGTTGGGCAACACAATTATAAATATTTTTTTCCAGATCTGTCTCCAAAAGAATAATGTCAGCTGGTTTAGGTACTGTCTCTTCCAGGACACCAGGTTGACAAATGACCAACACTTAGGGTATATTATTCATACATTTCTGAGACAGTACCTATTCATGCCAGTACGATGATCAGTCCCATGTCACTCAAGACGTTCTTAGAATTGATGCCCACTTTACTGCAGACATCTCACATCTCAGCATCACACTGATAAAGTGCTGTGGTCATGACGCATGAAGGTGTCTTTGCAAATGAAAATGAGACTGCTCCGGCTGACATGGGTCAGGACCACCAATAACCATACATTGATTCTTATTATCAAACAGACTAAATGGAAGACAGCTCTCAAAACAGATTGCTGAGAATGGGCTCTGGTACAATCTGAGTCAGATCATTAAATGTGTGTCTACACCTGTAAGGAGGTCTGGAGATGTAGTAGGTTATGCTTGCCTCGGGTTGGCTCATGAGTCAGAGAAGGAAAGACTGTTGTACACAGACAACTAAGTAGAAATTGGTGATGAGAGAGAGAGTAGTGCCAGGATGATGGATGTGGTATATAGCCACCAATTTTACCTTATGGCTGAGAAGAAAGGTGTAGCTTATCCCTCAGTTCTAAAGTCAGGCCTGCAGTTAGATCTGTATGTCTATTCTCTGTTCCCTCTTTTTTAATCCTCCGTAAGGAAGCAGCAGATCACCCAAAGGATTTATTTCTGCTCAAGAGGAAGAATTTTGCTTAGTGATGCCTTTACCCAGGCATGAAGGGTGTGGCCTGCTCTGTGCACCAGGCAGGGACTGTCATGACAAGGTCTTATTTTGAGTTTTAGCATGTCTCACACTGCCTATGCTGCTGGCTTGGATAAATTTCAGAAATAGGTTATGGAGGTCTTCAAAACTCTTTGACACACTGAATTTTTGGAAGGGCTTTCATTGCATCTCAATCTGTCCAGATAACCAGTTAAAGTCTCCCTCCCTTCTTTTGGTAAGACACTACAGTTTGCACTGAACTGTGCAATGACGTCAAAGACTGAAGATAGTTCATGCCTCTAACATTGATATAAAGTTTTAAAGAAGCTACAACCACAGAGACCTAATTGAAGATCTTTGGACTGTAAATCAAACTGCTGATTAGATAAAAGGAAACCTATTGTTCTGTCACCTCAGGCTGAGGGAAAAGTATGCACCCACAAAAGGCCAAAGCCTCCAGCTGCCATCCCAGCTGAGCTGGGGTAGAGGGGAGCTTACAGAAGCCAGGTTTACACAGACTTCCCCCAACCGAGGGGGAAGGAGGAGGTTTTGGGTGCATGAGAGGCAGTAAGCACCCATCCTCTGATTACACAAACTGGCCCGGCTGTGGAACCCCCAACCCCACGGGATCCACGGGACATTCACGTGAGAGGCTTTGCCCCAGAGGACTGCACCGAGACCCAACAGACCCAGGGTCTGCTGTAAGAGACTGTCCCCTCCCCCGGGGGACATGCCCGGACATGCCTGCCTGGCCTGAGCATACAAACCCGTGGGATTCTATGCTTTCCGGGGGGACTTTCACCACCAAGAAGAGCTGGGGAGGATCAACGGATCATCGTTGGGATCCATGGAGTGGTGATATTTTCCTTATTCTGTCCCTGTCACTCTCTTTGTGTCCCCCCACCTATTTTCTGCTTCTCTCTTTCTCTCTCTCTCTCTCGTGCTCTCTCTCATATATACCATGAAGTAAAACCCGTATTATTGTCACTGGCACATGGTCTCGTTTGCACCTTAATTTGGGCAGAAAAATTTCTAAAGAACCTTAATAATAATAATAATTAGATCATAACAAATGAGTTTAGCAATGGACACAAAGGTTCTTAAGGAAAGAAGCAAATCCAGTGCACTGTTACGAACATCTCATATCCAAACGTAAACATAGGTTTTTCTAAACTGAAAGGCTACTGGTTCACAGCTCCACACAGTCTTACCTGTCTTACAGGTTCCTTGGAAAAAACCAGTGGCATTAATTAAATGACTTCTAGGCACTTGCTGCACTCATTACTTTTGATTCCACCAGAAAGAAAGGAAAAAGCAAAACTACTATGAAACATTCCATTCTATACACTGAAAGGTGTAAGGAAAGAAAAGTTTTCAAACATTTCAAACCTCTGAGTTACTACTATTCTGGAAAAAAAAAAAAAAACCGAAAAAAAAAAAACACCACCTATTCATCTTACTAGATTTTATGGGCCAGTATAGCCTCTTTAAAATCTGAAGGCCTAAGAAATGTAAGGGTGCTGACTGATGAGCTGGGACAGCCTTACCTCGGGATAAGCTGAAAAGGTTGGCAGCTCCAGCTGTCTGCTCTGCTCCTGGTGTCCAGATGTCTAAGCTGCTTGTCAATCAGCTCCCAAACCACTGCAGTTTACAGGGCAGACTTTGCACTGCAGCCGTCACTGGTGTTGGTTTGCCTTAAAATGCTTCACGGTAATCGCTAGCTGAATTCTATGGATAATGACACAGGATAGAAAGAGATACCTCTACCACCAGTCCCCATAAAGGCAGTCCCCAGTAGTCAAGAGTCCGAATGTACTCAAATGTACTCTATATCTGCCATGGTGCTTTTACAAAAATGTCCAAAGCACTAAAACATGCATTTCATTGCAATACAAACTTAAAGCATTCACAAGCTGCTTTTCCATAGAGTTTCTGTCATCAGCGCCTGGAATTGGGCATTCTGTGGTACTAAGAATTGTGTCTCTCACGTCCTCCTTTCCTGACCCTAACCGCCTCTGCCAGCCTGCAAATGACAGTGTTGGAGCAACTGACCATCTTGCTAGTCTGGACACAGGATGCTGTCACTCATGCCACCCTCTATATACCTCCTGTCCCTGTTTGTGAATGCAGCAGTGAACTTAACCAAGCAGTTTAAGTATAAAGAAATACAAGTTTTGTCTCTTCTCCTCCGATGTGAGCAAATACCTTTGCTTCACCTTTCCCTTAGCCTTCCTGATATTTCCTGTCATGCTATCCTTTCCTTCTCTTCTCCTGTCTGCTACTTCCTTCATCCAGCATGGAGGGCAGAAGCTACTAGTGTCACTGCGAAAGGACACTGATTTTCAGAAGAAAAAATTGCTTCTTAGCTCTCCCCAGCAGAGTTTCTCAGGTGTATTCTGAAGCTTGTTTAGGCTTCTCTTTGTCTCCAGTGACCAGTGGTTAAATTATGCTCCGATAAAAGGAGAAATGAGCCAAAAAAAAGGGACCTAAATTTAACTAGAAGAGAAAGCAGGTGATGTAAGTTCTTGATATAAGTTCTCAAGCAGCCACCTGGACCTGAGTAACTCCTTAAGTAATTCCCTTATATAGCAGTGGTAGGCTCTGCCCAGAGACAGTGTAATAAATTGCCGAAGCACGGTATTCCCTGAGGACCCAGCAGGCGAGCACATTGA
>VYZQ01023350.1:43724-66994 GCA_013400655.1 Mystacornis crossleyi | reverse complement strand
GGGGGGGGGAGGTAAGGGGAAGGAAAAAAGTAAAATAAGTACAAAAAAGCACAAAGATTCAGCTGCTGTCCTTGTGCTTCTGTTTCCTTATCGCTTCCCCTAGCACAACAGAGTCAGACCAGACGATTCAGAAACAGGAACCAACACCTTCTGCAACCTTTGTCACACATCCCCGAGATGTCAGCAGGATCCCCCAGCCTGGCTATGGCTTCTAGAGCCATCAAGCAAAAGCTACCACTCTCTCCTCCAAAACGGAGGGGAAATCCCCATCTGACACCAGTCAAAGTCCCAGAGTGACTCCACAGTTTTCCTTTGATTTGTGCATCCGGTGACAATCCGAGAGCGGCAGTGGGGTCTTGCAGGGCAAGAGACCCTGGGAGGGCCTGGAGGGTCCAGGCCAGGAGGAGATTAAGACTAAATTGTTGAAAGGTGTCTGCACCCTCCAGCATGGGCCAAAATTCCTGTCAAGGCGCAGCAGACGGCCTCTTCGGCTTGGTGCTGTATGTGCGGGGAGACAGCGATGCTGCTGTGGGGCCGAGGACAGCCATGCCCCAGCCCCCGGTGTCCGACGTGAAGCTGGAATGAGGCAGAGGTGGGCCAGGAGGCCTCCGGGCCCCGCGGAGCCCCAGTTCACGCCTTGGTGCGTGTGTGGGAGTTGAAGAGGGGGTCAGGGGGTGAGGGAGAGTTCATCCCCGGGCTGAGCGATGGCCCTGCCCGCACGGCAGGGGGACGTCCCCGGCCCCCGAGAAGAGTCACTGGAGGTTCATCCCGCCAGGGAGGAATTCTTCCCAGCAGTAGCCGTCCTGCTGATGAATCGCCCCGCGGACAGGGCTGGCGGCCTGCGCGCCCTCCCCTCCCGCAGCTGTGCTCCGGCCCCCGGCAGGTCTGGCTGCCACCCACCATGGCCGTGACGGGCGCCCAAGACGAATGAGCCCCTGAGAGGGACCGGGGAGACCGCATGGGGGAAGCCCGGGGCGACAGCGTCTGCTCGCTGCTTCTCTCACCCCAGCTCACCCGGCGGGAAGAGGCGGTGCTGGAGCTTTGTGGCTTCCTCGGGAAATCCCAGCAAAGCTTGCACGCTCCTCGCTCCACCTGTTGCTGAAGGGAGCGCCGTGAGTGACCGAGGGAGGTTTTCTCTTTGGTCACTTGAAAAGGCAGCTGAAGTTTTATTCAGACAGACCTGGATCACAAAGGGCTGACAATCTGCCACCAGCCCTAATTCACCGGGCTGGGATCATGCTCCAGATGTGGGAAGACTGGACTGCCCAGCTATGACCATGGGTAGCCCAGAAATGATGGCACCTTTCAAGTTTTCCTGTGGAGCAGACAAAAAACATCACTGCAACTCAAGCGATGGTTTTGCAGCAGATTTTAGCACCAACAAGAGTGTTCTGCTTAAAGGGGCTTCAGAACAAATACTTTGGAAATTTTAAAATATATATATTTTATTATATGTTTTTATAAAGAAGTAGTGAGAAATGGAAGTGATTATTTTATCTTCCAATTGAACCATGGTGGATCAAAGCAAGAAAGTATGTATCTCAAAACTGACACATCCCTAAAAATTTCATGATTGTTGCTATTTGATGTGACACGTCACAGAATTTTATGTCAAGCTGAGGAAAATGTGACAACTTATATGTATTTTCAGAAGTATTTTCAGAAGCAGAGTTTAAGTGCAATATTGAGAAGTGTATCTGCAGGCTTTTTAAACTCTGCTTCTTCCCAGACTGAAGAAAAGCAACCCCATATGCTTTAAGCTTCTGCACCCCATTAATTAAAGACAGAGTTTAAAAGTAATACTAAAAATAATTGGCTGGATTAGAAAAGGCTGTGGGTGAGCTGAGAAGTTACCATTGCACAAATATTAATAAATCACTTTTCCTGTAATTAGCAGAAAAAAAGAAGAGTGCAATGTGGTAAGCTAGCAGTCGTTTGCAAAAGTATGCTGGGTAGAGCCTATCATCCCTCTTCCTTTCCCTTTCCCTTTCCCTTTCCACACACATCCTTTCAAACCAAGATACAGCTGCTGATGCCATTCATAAGTAAAGAGATCAGCAAGGGCAAAACAGGATTTTCAAAAGGTCGGTAGAAAATGAGGAAATAAGCCAAATGACCAAGACTGTTAATAAGTGATTAATATTATGCTATTGTTACCAGAAATTGAACAGTTCAGCCTCAAAGTCTCTATACCAGTTCTTGAAAGGTGCAATTTTCTAATAATGTTACACAGTGTAGCAGAATGCTAAGCACTCCTTGTTCTTTGCTCAGCACTTTCCTAGATGTAGCTCATGTGGAAAGAAAGAATCATAAAGAGTTCTAAGCCTTCCCCTAATGCTGGGAGAAATCCAACATTTGAAAGCTTCCAAAATAAATTCAATAAATAAGAGCGATGTTTTGTAAAACAAAAATAATCTCATTTAAGAGCATCAGTAAGAACGCTATCTAATTGTTTTCTTTTGGCAAGCAAGGAAAATAGCTATATAGTTTTCTTGCTTGAGCACACACAAGTAATCCAAGGTGCAAAATAATCACAGCCTCCCTGATTCGACAGATTTCCCAGAGGTAGATTCTGATGTACAGTTCTCCGGGATGTTTTGTACACCTTCCCCTGGCTTATGATCATTCTGCTCTCTGGGTATCTCTCTTTTATGCTCAAGAGCTCACCTTCCTGTTTCCAGCAACATCTCCTGCCTCTAGACTGCCTCTTGTTTCTTTTGTATATGCCAAAGGTTCTTCTCAGCTTTTCTAAATAACATCTGCACATCTGTTTTTCTGTCAGGGAAGCTCCCTGAAAGACTAGTTTTCCTTTAAGTGGATGTTAACTGTTACATTCTAGATAAAAAAGAAAGTTCCAGGTTGTTTTCCCTAAAAAAAAAAACTCCAAAAATCAAAAACCAAAACAACCAAAAACAAAACAAAAAACCACACACACACAACAACACAAAAAAAAAAAAAAAGAAAAAGAAAAAAAGAAAGAGCACTTCAAAGCATTCAAGTATTTTAAAAGTTCATATACTCGTTTTAGATATCCACTGATGTTTTTGGCTCCAAAGTCACAATATTGTGAAATTCTGCCATCCTATATCTCTCTGCCCTTTGGCACACACAAGTTCCATTGACTTCAAAGGGAGCTGTGTATGCACAACAGTGACATGTAAAGTCTCCTCAATCCTTTAATCTTCCAAGAATTTAGTATTTATTACTACCTCAAAATTAAAGGTTTTTTTTATTCTTAAGAATAGTCTAAGAATATTGACCATCTCTCCAGCGAAGCACTTTGGCACATGGTAAAGTTTAGGCAAGTGAATAATTATATTCACATGCCATAAGATAAATGTACTTTTAAGTCAGTAGCACTGCTTACATGTTTGAGGCTGAGCATGTGTTAACCACTGACCAAATCAGAACCATAGCAAAGAAATTCCTTCACCAAAGGAACTCCTTCTTCACCGTCACATCCCAAAAACCTATAGGTCTAAACCTAGGGTAATAATTGCCGGCATTTGTAACAATTTTATTCTGCTTCTGAATATGTTGGGTTTATGCATTCCAGTCATTGAAGGCAAACTTGAGTCGGCTCTGCACCCTTCCCATGGCGGAGTGAAGGTTACATGGGTGATCCCACCATGGGCTGGGCCTGCAGCTGCACAGTGCTGTGCTGTTCCACAGAGGCAACCTGAGGCAGTGCCACAGCTCATCTTCCACTAAATTTGCATGGCCCAAGGCCAACCCACTTCACAATGACATCTGTGTCAAAAATTCCATAGACTTCAGCTACCTACTTTGGGTAACAGACTTTTATTTGGAGTAGCCCCCTAATTTCACATTTGTCGTTACAACACTCATTACACTCTTGATATTCCATAGCTGCCACAATTATTATTCTTACATGCTCTACAGTTTTTATTAACATCACCAAACTACGAAAACCAGATTAATATTGATATGTACTCATAAGCGATTCAAGAAAAGAGGGTGAGATTTTATGGCTGGGAAGTTTTTCTATCCACAGAGCATTTTTTGCAGCAGGGAAAGAACAAAGAGAAATGATGCTGTTTATTTTGATGGTTCTGAGAAACTAACATTCACCCTGCTCATCCCAGGAGCAAACAGCTGGCAAACAGCTGACAACATAGATATCAGTCAACTCCCACGTAACTCACAGTATAATACAAAAAAATATAGGTAATAATGATATGACATGACAGGATGCATCTTTGATTGTGTGTGTTAAAAAACCAAAATCCTACAGTATATGGAAAAGAGTCCAAGAAGTCTTCCTTTCTCTTTTTGCCTCCTACTTTCCTACTTTCATAACACTGTTGCATATTTGTGATTTTTCTGTAAATTATGGTTTCTATTTGAAACATTTTTCTTTAATTTCCATATTCCCAAAAAGTCATTTTACTATTTATGTGGTCAAATCCCCCCTAATGTGATTTGATGGCACATAAATAGTAGTACGACTTTTTATGTTGTCTATTGCTTATGTAGAGTTTCCAGAAACCCTATATTATAGCCTTGTATTAAACCCTGATAATTTTCAGGGGTCATCACTATAATATATGGCTGTAAGACTGCTATTGTGATGCTGTTGTCAGCCAAAAACCTTGCCTTCAAATGTGTGCCTTAACCATAGTATAACATAAATCAAAATATGTGTCTGCCTAGCCATATATCTGTTCTGTGACTTTAAATATTTTTATAATCGTGGGTGCAGGACGGAACACCGGGGACTTTCTATAACCAATGTTGGAAAAAAGTAAACGTTAAAAAAAGAAATAGTTATAAACGTCAAAATCCTATAGCAAAAATCACCATCCCTGTACATTTTCAATAAGGGTCTAAGCATACTTTGCATCGTAAGCCTCATGCTACTGTATGTGTCTATCTCAGCCACTAATTTATTGACCCCTGAACAAAGCACTTGGTAACCCTTTTACCCCTTTACACACACTCACCTCTGCCCCACTCTTCGCCTCCCCCCAAAATGCAAGAATTTTTGCACTGGTCTATTATCACCTCTCTGGGATGATCAGCTGATACCAGCTGACAGATGGTGCCAAGTGGCACCTGTATTTGGGCAGAGGTGTTGGTTTTAAGGGTCGTCATCCATAGGGTGCACAGATGTGGTATTTTGGAACAGAATCACATTCTGGTTCAAAGACAAACACTAAACCTATCCATAGCCAATGTGTTCCAGTAGGAGATTTTAAGACATTCAGACTTTTCTTCTCCCTTTTGCGTTTCCAAGTCTCCCATCAGCTGAGAGTATGAACATCAGACAGCTCTGAGCCTTCCTGGAATATGGGTCTCTGTTAATTTTATTTCGCATTCCTGGAGATCACAGTGTTGCATTTCACACTTGTTCTAGTGCAGGAATAAGGGGTAAATGTGAACCTAAGGGGCCAAGTGTGAACTATTCATATGCAATGCAGTTCTGTGTCTGAGCCTCTCTCACTCACAGGTATCAACAGACCAGGGCTCTGTTCTGCTCTGTGAGTGCTGCCCGACTCCTAAGGTGCTTTTGGAAAAAAAAAAAAAACAAACCACCTTTATCCACTGTCATCACCCTTCTGCAAGGTAATCACAGAATATATGGAAAATTCCAGAGGACAGTGGGCTCCATCACAGCAGTAGTGAAGTTTTTATGAAGCTGTTTATGTCCATAGCCAAATTCCACAAAGCTTTATAATGTGTGCATCCTCCTCACACCACTAATTCTATCAAATCTGATCAAGCTAACTGTGGGAGTTAGGAATACAAACACAGGATCAGGACTATAGCGTGTGAAACCCTCAGAGATGAAAGTGCGACATAGTTTGAAAATAGTATTTCTATTAATAATGAATGTTCTCAATTTATACCAGATTTTTTAATGTTTCTGGGTACACAGTGTTCCTCTGTTGTTGTCCCAGATGCTCTCCTTTATGACTGATTTGGTTCCCTTTCACAAACGAGCACCCCCTACTCACCCTGGGGAAAACGCTTGAGGGAAAAGGGCAGTTAAAATTACAAAACCAGGGTATTGACTGTAATAAAGTGCAGGGAAATTCCATGCAAATGTGGCCCTTAATTTCTTAGGCCTCTGCAACTTATCAGTACCTTTCAACAGGGCTAATGTCAGGTACTGTACAGCATTCCTAATTTTCAGAAAGCTGTTTCCTAAGGTCCAGATGATGTTATAAGTGGTATAACATGACTCAAAGTAGTTTTGCCAGATGTGATATCCCCTGTTGCAGCCTCAAATAGACTGAGAATGAGGAATGCATGCTCCATTAATTTCCATTGGAGTGAAGAATGCATTACTCCTTTGCCATTCCCATACTAAGAAATCTTCACATAGTCACAGCTTTATTTTCTTTATTCAGGAAGCCATATATTCCAGCATTATCCTGTATTTGCTTTTGGAGGATGTTCGCTGACTTTTTCCTTTGTCACTTCTGCAACACATATGCTCAGTCCTGTCTACACACACCGACACAAATTATGTCCTCGAGGGAATATCTACAATGACCTGTTACTTCGAGTATTTCATAGCTGGTTTTCTCCTTCCAGTGATTAAACCCACAAATTTAGTTAATGTACAGAGCAGGTTTCGTGCATAAATCTACCCCCTATAATTGCTTTTAAAATGCTGGAACCACTTTCAGATGCTGTCATCCATTTCTTAGGCGGTGGCCTCCTTCTTTCGTGCATTCAGTAAATCAAAATTTACATGACTGTTTCCCACCAGACACTTGTGTAAGGTAGATCAGTTCTTTGTGTGGTCTTTTTAAATAGCATTTTTGGTGGATTTGGGGAAAAAAAAAACACATTTCTAAATAAACACAAATTACTAGGAAAGCTCCTAAAAGATGGTAACTACTGAACAGTCTCAGGCATATTAATAGAGGGAGAAACTCATCATATGTCTCTCTCATGTCGTGAGACTGGTCATTACAAATTGTTCATCTCACACCACCATTCTGAAGTGTTGCTTTATTATTAAAAGTGTCAGTAAGTTGGCCTTTTCTGAATTAACTCCTCTTCACCTCTAAATGACAAGAAAAAGGGATATGTATCTTTTTAGTCAGTCAGCAGAACTGCGCTAAGTCACACCTTGCTAATCCCCACACTCCACTACTGGCACACAGTAAATGGTGTTCTTTCATGGTAAAGCTTAAAACTACACTGGTGGTATTGTAATAGATACCATGCTACTACAATTTCACTGCAATTATAAAAATCTAAATGTTTGTGCACATACTGGAGATGTATCCTAGGTAAAGCCTAATTGGTTACATTGAAAAAGAAGTAGCAAGTACAGTCTGCTTTCTGTTTTCATAATTTCTAAAAGATTCTTTGCTTGACAGTTCAGAATCAGTAGCTTCCCCTGGATTCCCTACTCCTTGCTACAAATGGGGGAAATTTCTACCATATTTATGCCAGACTTTGCCAGAGATGTTATTCATTTTCAACACTGAGTGGCTGAGTCCTTGTTTAAGTGAATTTGAAACATATCTAGTGTTTCTCACAAGAAGGATATAAAGTGCACCTAGAGAGGTTAACTCTCAGTTCATCTCAGGTACTCGCTTCCGTCATAAAAATATATTAGTAGAAAGCTGGAAACGCAGCCCAGATCTTCAGCTCCTGTAAGCTGATATACTTCCGCCGATTTCATAAACTGTGATGGGTTATTTCAGACGAGGATCTGTCACAATTCATCACTGCTTTGAAAATTGTATGGGGTGATAATCACAGAGAATATTGCTACATGTCTGACATATTGCAAAATATTGCTCAAATGTGGTGTGTTGTTTTCTCTTGTGTAGCAAGTCACTTTGCAGTGCATGAACAATACTAAAATTAGCATGATGCTAGTAATTTCCTGATTGCTAGACTAATCTCATAGTCTGAAACCTGAGAGTGGCAGAAACAGGTAAAAACCTCTCAGGTTCAAAAAAAAAAGAAAAAAAAAACCCACAAAAAAACAAGCCCTTAAAATATAATGAAACTTTTCTAAAGCACAGATACAGAGCTGAGCTCAACTTCATGAAGATTGCTTCGTGACTTACAACACCACTGAAGTGTTATCAGCATAACCAAGGTTCCAAGTTTCATTTGCCAAAACACTTCAGGCAAAGAGGCAGCAAAAGATAGCCATCCTCCCCACCGTGGGGCACCCATACCATGAGACCCAAGAACCAAGGCTGCTCATCAGACTCCTTTTTCATGAGCACAACCCGGCAGTTCCCTAGGGATTCCCTGCATTTCAGGTGTATTTTGAAAGCAGTGAGTAGTCTGGATGCCCAGCCCAAACATGTGACAGGTTGTAATGAAATCTTCCTTGCAGGATTTCTCAACCAGACTAAGAGCAAAATGAGTGTGGAAGCCTACCTACTGGAAATTTTCCTTTGGAAATCTTCAGTGTCCTCTCTACTGCAGTGGTAGGTCTTCCTATTGCTGCCCTTGATTCCCTTCTCATTTGCCTTCTGCTGCTCCAATCCCTTCCCAGGCAGGGACATTATCATATGTTTATTAATGAAAACACGGGCTTCTGTTGTCCACACCTTCCTCTACCTCCAGTGGCATCAGCAGAGGCACTTCTGCTCTTTCCTGTTCTGTTCATGATCATGAACAGTGGCAGAATAATGATCACGGCTTGCACCCTCTTCCTAGGCTATCATTATCTCAATTCTGCTTGTTCTCCTTTGCTGCTGTTGATTGCCCACCCCATGCCAACTTTGCCAATGCCGCAACATTCACTGACACCTCATTTGAAAGTGCACCACACATATACCTGCACAACAGAAGGATGGGCTCCAATCACAGCACAGTTGTCATCATCCACACTAGCCTTGGGTGGCTGAAAAAGTACAACATTGGCAATGAAGCTGCAGTTCAAACCTCCCATTAGTTTGTCTATGAAAAACACACTGGACCCTTTGGTGTTGCACTTCCTTTGATAGAGGGCGTGTACTGACTCACAGAGCCTGCACCCTCAAGTTTCTAACTGCATATATCTAAAGAAGAAGGATACAGATCCAGGGGCAGGGGAGATGCCACCACAGGTTTGACTTACAAACACATGGAAGTCATATAGCTCCACAGGTTCTTGTTTATAAAATGATGTGGGGCTGGGGACAAGACAGATCACATCTGCATAACTCAGCTGTAGTGGCATGGTTGCAAAAAATACTTCTCTACTTGAAAACTGCATTTTTAAAATTTTTTTTTCACATGGGAAGTAGCTCAATGAGGCCAAGGCAGAGTGGTACTACTCAGCTTGGGTAGATGTTGATAATTTGCGTCTTGCATCTGCTGGTTAAATGCCGCTGTATCTATGTCACAAAGTGCAGAACTGAAGGTTGAGACATACTTGCAAACTCTGGTTATGGAGATCAATAAAGAGCAGAGATTGTTACTACCTTTCCACCATCTCAACTCCTAAGTCCTCTTTTTACAACACACTATTTGACTTCCAGTTTTATGAACTGCATTGAGCTGTATGAAGAGTTCAAAGTAGATGGGCTAATTTACCTCTTTCTGCTCACAGTCACTCTAGGGATGGACTGTGGTTTCTTCCCCTTTACCAATTATCTGAGTTTATCTGACAGAGTGCTTTTCATAAAACAGTTAATCAGGACTATTCAAAAATATAACCCAAATTACTTAGATAATACTGTCCACATGAGAAACATGTTCTTTTCCTCACTCAGCTGATTGGGTATCCTCAGACACGTATCCACAGCAAATATTTATATCTACACTATTAACATTCTACTTCAGCCTATTAGAGTTTTGGTGCTCTACTGTATTTGTAGCTCTAAAAATTTAAAAAAAGCTCTTTTAAAAAATTATTTCTAAACATATATCTCTATAATAAATAACACAGATAGATTGCCATCAATCTGGGCACTCAAAAATTATAGCAAAGCATGAGTTTCTACCTTCCCTTCAAATGATTTCTAATGTGGTAGTATAATCCTTCCTTCTCCATTTATTATCCTATTTATAATCTTCTACTAACCTTTATGTTACCATTTGTTCCTAGTGCTTACTCAAATAGGGAACCTGAACTTAAATCCTTCCCTGGGGTCTGGCAAAGATTTAGGTGGCACTGACTGCCGCTCTGCCCTTCCTCGCATGGCAGACCAAAAAGTATGTGGATTTATTCTTGCCCACAAAGATTCCTTCCCATTCAAAGATATTCAAAGTGCCACAGGCACATAAAAGGTATTCCTTTGGCTGTATGGGCCCATAAACACTTCACTGAGAGCAGAACCTTGTTTTCTCAATGGGCCTATGTGGATAAAATTGAATACTATGGAGGGAAGTAAAATCAGGTTATAAAAATGTACCCACCCATCACTTCATGTAGTGTACATGCCACAGCCAGATCCTGTCCCGTGCTGCTCTGCATCCAGAGTAGCTCCAATAAGGCCATCATATTTTGGACTTGCCCTGTGTCATTAGGAGGCAGGGTTTGATTGCATGCAGCCACTTCATATCACTTCTAAGCAGAGGTAACCTTATCCTGGACTTTCCAATCCCAGCAACAAAAGACCTTAGTAGTTACCTTACACATTCTGTCTCAGATATGCAAACCCTAATGTCATCAGGCAGATGCTCCCCTTTGCCCAGGTGATTTGCAAGTACTGATGAACTTTTCCTGGTCTTCCAGCCCCTCCCTCCTCCTCCCTTTCATTTCTGCTCCATGCTTTTGGATCACAGTCTGTGAGCTATTTCAGCAGTGAGGCAGAACAGGCTGCACAGAACTGCTCCCACAGATGATGACATGAGATGAGATACAAGATGTGATGGCACCAATATCTCTATGAGTATATATGGCCTTTATGGCTGGTGCAGTGAAAACATGGAAAAATCTTGCCTGGGAAGAAAGTTTTTTCCTCTCTGGGTTTTGGTGCATTTTCTGAGAATTTGTTCAACCCAAGACAGAGAGCTTCAATTAAACTTTTCACTGTGACCAAACCTCAGACCATGATCATGGCACTGCTGCTACAGTCTCAGCTGCCTTATGTCACAACCAGGCACAAATTAAGACCAGGACTAGTGGAGGGGTAGGAGAGGGGACAATGCTTTCTCCTCCACCTGCTTCAAGCCTTGCATCACCTGCACCACATTCCACACTGTCCTCAGCTCTCCCCTTCTCTCCTCTCACTACCAGGCCCCATCCCAAGATGGCTCGGTGCCAAGGAGAGTGAAACAACCAAGTTCCCGACACACCTGTGGACTGCAGCAGCGAATCCAAGCTCAACTGCAACCTGGCATACACCCACTGTCAGAAACATTCTCTTTATTACCAGAATAGATGGAGCAGGCCTGAAGCACTGCCCTTGCCCAGCCAAAGCCATGACAGGCGTCCCTTGCTCCTAACAGGTAGAGAGCTCAGCAGCCCAGCACACCTCCAGCACCGAAAGTCAGTGCTAAAAGCAGACAAATTCCATCACTCTCCCGGAGGCACAGTGAGTGGGGCAAGGGAAGGGAGAAGCTGTGCTTGGGGGTTGGGGAAAGAAAGGGACTAAGGAGTACATGCACCCACATGTGAAGCTGTGACAAACAGTCGTGTGATTTATCATCATACTCCCACTTATAACTCTAACCTAACAGTGTGTCATCTTTACTTTTCATGTTATTTATTTACAAGTGCATTTTCAGTATCAACCCTTTCATTCATTAATCCTAATGTGGCCTTTTTCAATGTCTACTTACCATTTTAAATACTTACTATAATTTACAGGGCTTTCTTGAACACATCCAAGGTATATTATATGGGGCTAGCTTAATGGAAAGTCTTGTACACCAAAGCAGGAAAAATGCACATTTAATTTATGATGGCTTTGAATTTTGCTCATAATTTACTTCTGGAGAACTATTCATATAAAGCCACACCAATGAGAATTTTCAGTGGCGATGTAGAAGGAAAAAACCAATAAATGCTGATCTTATTATTCATTTTTATTTTGAAAGCCATCCCATGTTGCATTCTGGGATTATGTAAACTACTCATAACTTGGCAAAGAAATTTTTGCATCTCATTATGAAAGAAATGCAGTGTAATGACATGTGGGCCATAGCAAGACCTTGTTTCAGGTGTGGTCCTAAGAGCAGTATCTAAAACATTTTGATATTAAGAGTCATAAGGTTTCAGTTATATTCATCCTTCACGACACCAGTGTTTAACAGGAGCTGAAGAGTTGCAGCACAAACACTCATGCCTAAAATTTGCAGCAGTCCTACACAAAGAAATGGCTCTTTCATCTCACTCTTTCCTTCTGCTGATTCATTAGCAAAGAGGGGGAATCATGAGTTTCTGCCCCACAATATCAATTCCAGAGCAACCCCATGAAACAATAAAACAGATGGGGCTGATGATGTAATGGACAAAATAAGAAATATTGCATGGGTATGATTTTTCTTTAATTAAGATTTTTTGAAAGCCATCCCATTTTGGGCAGATGTCCCACTCTAGATGTCCCCCTAGAGGAGCGGGACCCTGAGAAACATTTCCTACCCAAGCATCACAATGAAATGGATTGAAGACGGGAAAAACTGGTCACTGAATGCAGGCATAAAACTGAGCAGCAGCATGGATGATGCTGTGGGAGCACCTCAGGGATTCACCTGCCTGGAGCAGTCATGGTATCCCTGCCCACAGCTCAGCTCCCAGCCCTGATTGCACTGGCTCAAGTTCACACTGGCAGAGGGCTGGCATGCCTCAGACTACGGAAAACGTGGATGGGGATGAAATGCACAGCCGTATTTCTCCATCGCTTTGCAGAGGAAGTGTGCCGGGTGCAGGCAGAGGATGCAGCCAGGTTGCTGTCAGTGGATAAAGCAGCTCACTTGCCTGCATCTGTCTGTCACGTAGCGGGCAAGAGCTTCCTGCTCCCTCCTGCACTTTATTTGATCCCCAGCATCTTCTGCTCCCTCACCCTCTCCATCCACCCTTTCCCCATCCCCCCAGCACGATATTCATGAGGTGAGAGGACAGACCATAGAGGGACCAGAAGAAGGCAGGTACACTCTGCTGTGAGCACTTCTTGGGCTTCTGCCACTGTGCTTCTGATCTTGAAGCCTGACAGGCAGAAAAATCTGGCAGCACGATCCCATAGTCTAATATTTTCCATGAAGAGGTGGAGCAGTGGCTGGTGAAATGTTTTCATAAGTCACCAAAAAAAAGCAAAGCCTCTTCCATCCCTCCATCACTGGTTGCACAAAGACCGTCTGTTTCTTGTGTGCAGAGACTTTAACATTTTGCTTTTGAGAAAGACAATTTCTGGTCACCGTTTGCAGGGAATACAGGAAATTGCTTTTGGAAAGGCATACTGGAGGGCCCAGCCAGGACACAGCTCCTTCAGGAAAATGTGGTCCTGCAGACCTTCTTCAGCACCACTGTAAACCTGCTGCACTAGCAAAGGGACCCTAGAAAACCTACACTCCATGGATCACTTTTATGGCAGTACTTTTAGTTCAAATCATAAAATTTTGGAAATATTAATATCATTAGTAGAGAAGAAATAGTAAAATAAATACCCTCTTCTAATTTTGTCAGAAGGCTGTTCTCCTCACTGGGAAAAGATCTGGCTTGAACAGAATGTGTGATATCAGGGCTAAACAAGTTAATTTGATTTCAAACTTTCCAATGAGTCTTAGCATTTTCCCTTTCACTGAATATTATGACACAGGGCCGCTGCGGTTTATAAGACATTTTTAAGATTGAATGTGAAAGATCCTGCAAAACAAAAAAGATTACTATTTGTTGTTAATTTAAATAATAGCATGAACGTACAGAATGTCTCACATCAATCTTCTTTTTTTAATGGCCACTGGTTTGCAGTCATAGTTTTGTGCCTGCAATTAATTGTGCCTACTATAGAAACTGTGGGTTGCACTTAATTGTGACATTGGCTGATAGCAGTTTGACATCTGGCTTCTTGGTTATTCTTGCAGATATGAAGGCTCTTTTAAATACTTGCTCATTTGTCATTAAGTTAGTCCAAACAATTTCAGGAACTCGGAATGGATGCATTAAAGAATTTGGAAGATAAATACTGCTCCAATATTGACACGTCACCAAGAGGAGTCTCTGGACACTCATTTATGGCTTTGTCACAAGCCATGAGCAACATATTAGCATACACTGTGTTGCTTCAGAAGCAGACCAGGAATTGCTGGGACCTCCACTACAATCAAGGATGTGATTTTCACATATAGAGGCAGAGCCAGTTTGTGTCTAATTACAGTAACCATGGGATAAGAGCTTGTACCTTGCCTTCTGGGAAGACTTCTGTTGCTCACACCCAAGCCAGGCTGCCTCAGCGTCAATATTTCTGCAGTGTCAGTTAGCTAAATGAAGAGCAGCTTTGGGAATCTCTAACCCTCCTGCTTTCACAACACGTATTGTAATCTAGGCACAAAACTCCCATCTGGCCTTTGCTCTTTTCTGCAAGGGAGAAATAAAGTGTATCAACTATGTAAATTCTTCAGTACCTGTCCCTGGAGTGTCTGATCCATTAAAGCACACTGAGCAACTGGGAGAAGGGTGGAGTCCAGCTTCTCACCTGAACCTAATCATTGCTCACCCTGTTGTTCATGGAAATAAGTGAATTTTGGCCATAGCTGCTTTGCAGTACAAGTCTGGGAAGGCCACCATGGCCTCCCTTCAGAGCTGGAGGAATGTAAGGTTGGGCATGTGAATGCTTTGAGATCCTCTGATGGGAAATAATCATGTTCTTTGTGCGAAGTTTTAGCAAGACATTTTTTCTCTGAAAACAACCAGTCTTCCCTACCCTCTCTTTACCTTTACTCCTTACCCAGATGCACCTTAGAAAAATGAAATGTGGTTTCACATACAGAACTGAAACAAAATGCAAAAGGTGGCCAAGATTAGATGACTACCTTTTCCTCCATGTGTGTCTGTGTTAAAGAGGTCCTGGTAACTTCTTTGTCATTTTAAAGCCTATTCTGGAGCACTTGTGATGGCTTAGAAAGAATTCAACATTATTAATGCATTACAGACTGAGTTAGGTCCCACCAGAGCTGACTGAAAATGAACACAAAGAAGAAAAAGGCCTGGAAATGAGAAACAGGTTCTTGGTAACCTATTCAAGGATGGGGAGTCTTGGAAACATCAAAAAGAAATATGGAGAGGATATCAAGGTAGAGCCCAAGAAGCTTCAAGGAGGAAAACAAATGGTGGAAAAATGTTCCCTGGGATTTTCAGGAGGAAGTCAAGAAAGGTGCAGTGGCAGAGAGACCTAGAACACAGTATGTAGAGACAGGAAAGAGAGTCCTGTTTGACACAGGGGAAACTGAAAGAAGAGCAGGTGAGATCCCCTACTCACTACCCGTGAAGGACAATAAATCCCCAGTGAAGACTGTTGTACACCCTGAAGAACAGGGCCCAGGGAAGGGTAAATCCTGGGGTATAGGGCATGGGCTGCTGTGGGGAATCAGACATTTCACTCAAAGGATGATCAAGCCAGAACCCTGAACCAGGAGAAAAGTTTGGGGACATGTGGGGTGCCACTGGAGCAGCCTCTACTGTGCCAAGGGCACTGTGCTGATTACATGTGACCAAACACATTTCTCTGATAATTGAAACAAAATCTGGCAACGCTGCACTGGAAATACAGTGGAAGAAACACTAGTCTCTGGCTGCAGCACTGGTGAGACTGAAGGGAGCTGACTAACAAAACCTACAGAGAAAGAAATTCTATTTTTTTTTTTGAGGTAAAGTGTGCATGAGGGATTAATATATCTGAGTATTTGTTTCCCTTAACTTTGGTATAATACTCTCTATGTTGATTCAGTGCACAACAACAAAAAAATAAAGTTTAAATGAGGTTGAGTACAGCCATTCAGCTGTCAATCTAAAATCTTATTAGACATGTTTGTCCTCAAATTCAAGTATAACATTTTTTTGATTGATAGAAAATGACAGGTAGTAAAGTTATGCAATTATACATGGAGGTGACATTTTTTCTCCAATAACACTTTAGGAATGTAAGAATTTTGTCATCCTTACTACCTGCCTTGTTGAGAAGATGTGATTTACACTCTTATCTTGGGGGAAGGGAAAAAGAATCGTTGCTACCTCGGTGAATGATCTGTGCATATTTTAAATTGGAATATACATCCTTTTTATAGTGCTATAGTACTGTATCCAGGCATCTTTTCTGAGGAGAGTTTCTTTGGGACTGGATGCATTTTTGAGCAGCAGTGGCAGGAAGCACTTGCAGGAGGCTGACACTGACATACTGTAGCAAGAAGAAGACCTGCCACGATACCCACGTACTGGATGCTGCTCAGAGTCCAAACACAGCCTAAACTTTTGGCTGATCCTTTTCCACCTCTGGCTGTAACCACTGACTGAAACTGTCTGCACGTACATTGTTTTCTTCCATCTTCTGCTGCCTGGCACCTGACACCTGCAAATTGGATGCATCACAAGGACCGCCATGCATCCCTTACAAAGTCCACGATATTCAGCACTTGTAAATGAACAATAATTAAAATTAACAAAGCAGGCCTAAGAGTCTAATGCAAAATGTCAATTCTCTCCCTGAGTGAAACTGTGATCTGCAGACATTAGAAAAGAACGAGTAAGGCAGAGGAGACCTTTCAAAGAACAATGAGACACAGAAGGGACAGCAACAACAACAAAAAAGGACTTTTATACCGTTCCTAGCTCTCAATTTAGAAAGCAGGCACCTGCACTTTCAGTCAGCAGTGATGCCAACCACTGCTTATCCAAAGCAAGGTATCTCCTCAGGCCCCATTTCAGCTGCCCACAGCTGACACAGGACCAAGCAGTGGGCAGGATAAGCTTACCCAGAGTGTAGGGAGCATCTGGGCTGGACTGGGCTGTGCATCTCTGGAGATGCACCAAGGAAGAGACACCCTGTATCCCTGCCCTCCTATGTGGAGCAGTCATTAAGGCACACCAATGTTAAAGCAGCATTTCAACATACAACTGATAATATATAAGAATTAGGCCAATATGAAACCAAAGGAAATATTTGAGACAATATGTGCTAGGAAATATCCCCATATTTGATTGTAGTATATATATTTGACTCAAAAAAGATCTGGCTCCACAGTTACCAGTACAGGTGATAAAAATAGACGTTAACTCCAAGCACACAGTTCTCACTAGAAATCTAAGTCCAGTTTTCTGAGATTAATTCAGTTTAAACAAACAGGACAACCATCAGACTTTTAACCTAAGTAGGTTGTTAGATTATGTAGACTGCAGAAATACTTCAGCACCTAAGAACCAGTTAAAGTAGGACACATAATGTAAGAAATTATTTGATTCCAAATCAATGGGAATGTTCTTATTTCTCCCATAGAAACTGAATGGTTTCCCTAAAAATGAGATTTCTTCAGCCCATGAATACTTTCAGTTCTGAAGTTATATGCTTGTTTAAGCTCCTGGAGCATCTTAGGAGAAAAATTAAGCATTTTCTCAGACACTACTTTGAGAAAGGTCACTTATTACAGTGTCTTCATTAAGCACTGGTCCAGCTTCCTGCATTTGTCTTTTCATGCCTTGCTGTCTTTTGATTCTGTCTTTATCATCATAGCCAAGCACTGACAGCAGATGTAAACAAAAGCAGTAGACTGCCTTTTCTTTTTATAAAGAAATAAACAACAGGCATGATCAGCTAATGTAGCTCCTCACCCATTCAGTCACCCCTGGGAGTTCCCTTACTGACTGATCTACTCATTAGCTGGGGTTAAGGTAACACTGCCAGACGAGTGCTTTGGGGAATGGAAACCACATGGGGCCAGCTCCCTGGGAATGGTGCTCGCCCATCTCTGTACTGAGATAGGAGGCATTAAAGGTGCAGAGAATCGCTAGATCATACTGTGAGATCCTTCCCTCCAGATGGAGAAGTCTTTTATTCTGTCCTACGTGACAACTCTAGGAGTGAGAACGTTCTCCTTGTCTTCTGAAGCCCATTCTGAAATCAAAAAGGGGGTAATATGCAATCAAAATCCCTCAGAGCTAAGGAATGTTTCTTGATATCCTGTCTAAATTCTCTTTTGATCTTCATCCCATCAAAACCTCTGGGGCCATCCAGGCTAAGTCACCCTGTTCCCTGCTTGGTGTTTATGTCCTTCTGTTACTTATATACCATTAAAATACACTCCTGATCAAAATATAACTCACTTAATCTTCTTTATAAATGAATCCCCTGAGACTCTTAATCATTTGGATTACTCTTCTCTGGACTGTCTCCAATTTCTTGACAGCATTCTGAGATTGACATGTCCCAAACTGTACACAGCTCTTTTGATGCAGCCTCAACAGTGCTGTAGAAAAGGAAACTGTTGCTGGAACTTGTCAGAGGGACTCTTGGGAAAACCAAATACCATTGGCTTCATCTCTTGTTTCCATAAGAAAGCATAACGATTTAACATCTTCAGAGTGAAGCATTTTCATTTTACCTTTGAAATAACTTCCCATTTTGCTTTTTGAGTAATAATTTTTATGATTTGGACACATTCTGCATCCTGGCTGGAATGCTGTAGCCTCTGATCTGAACAGTTGTATTGAGTTTTGCTGTTTAATTTTGACTCACCTATATACACAGGCTGTCATTTACAAGATTTATAATTAATTTATTTACTATTAATCATCTTTGCTTTAGTGTAGAAACTAATTCTGCTACTCTTCACCTTGTCCTTCTCCACCTTTTGCCACATCATAATCAAAAATGTTAAATAAAAATAGACCTAGCTCATATCCCTGCACAGCATCACTGTTGGTAGTCCTCAGTAACTGAACATCTCAAGTTATTATTTTCCTTATTTTATGAACCTTCTGTTCACTCTTGGTTTACATAGCAATGCTAACATTCACATAAATGTTAATTCCTGCTTCAAATAGGATTTCAGGAGGGTCCAGATGCACTATGTTCCTTTACGTTTTTTGCCCACTTTTGTAAATTGATCTGAAAAATCAAGGTTTTTCTGTCATGATTTATTCTGTAGAAAACCTTGCTGTTAATTGTGCTCATAGTTTGATTTCTATCTTAATACACATGCCATTACCTTACTGGGAACAGAAATTAGACTGCTGAATGCTTAGTGCTTGGATTTTTTTTTTTTTTAATTTTCTTTTTTTTACTTTTTACCTTTCAGAAGTTCAGTATTTCCTTTTTTCTCCCAGCCCTCTGGTACCTTCCCATCACACTCTGTAACTTTCTGTAAGTAATTGCTAGTGTTTCTGTAAGTTCATTAGCTAATTCCCTTAACGCTCTGAAATGCATGCACACCTGCTGATCTGTATATATATTCAGATGTTTTAAGTATTCTCTTACCTGCTGTTCATCAATAGCTTTGACAAAGTCGTTATTGCTACTTAATTATCCATTTCTCCTGCCCTTATTTTTCTTGTTTAACAGATTTTTATAAAGCATTTCAGTAGTTTACCCATTTTAGAACCGTCATTGATTTAATCTTCCTCCTCATTTATTAATGAGTCTACTTTCTCTCCCATATTTTTTGTTCTCTTAANGGGTTGTCATCTGATGAAAATTCTCATTCCTTCCACCCCACCTTGCTCCATTTGCTTATTCACTTACCTGTCATATATTTTCACCCTCCTAAATAAGGCTCCAACCTGCCTAATCTTTCAGTACAAAACAGTAGGTATCCACTCCCTGTTTGGGACCTTTAATCCTAAAAAGACTGGGAAAAGTGTGATCCTGATCCTGCCTTCTTCCATTTTCTTTTCCTTTTCATTGGTGACATCAATAAGATCTGGACACCTTATCTTGTCCAAGCTACGAACAGTTACTCTTAATTCATAACTGGAGCAAGCTTTTGGAATTAGTATTTCACCCACTGACTGACACTTCTCTCCCCATGACATACAGGAAGCAATCAGTCTGGACTCCCTGAGACAGGAAGTTTTTAATGAACCAGCCATTTAGTTGAGGAGCTGGGGAACTAGGGATTGGAAAAGGGATTTTTCATGGGAGATGGTGGTTGGAGCAGGTTGGGTACTCTTCTTTCTTTAAAAGTTGAAGCTCACCTCTAACAGTGACTTGGGCAATACAGGGAAAGAGTAAAAACAGCCAGGTGCACAAACAGCACATTGTACATGGACACACTTGTGTACATTGTGCATCACAAGGAGCTGTTGATGAAAGAAGTTTTGCCTGAGAGATTTCAAAAGAAACTAGTTCCAAGCAGATAAAATAGTTTTCGAGGGACAAAGCAGAAAATTATGCACCAAAAATAAGAGTAGAACCAGAGCAGAAAAAGGACGGAGAATGACATGCAGTAAAGGGTGAGAAGTTCAGAAAGAAGAATTTCATTCAGGAAGAAGGGAGAGAGCTGAGGATCACACGAAGAAGCAGGTCTGTCTGACAGTGGATAATCAGGAAGCCTCTCTCCAGAGGTGTTCTACAGACTGGTAAACTGCACACCAGGGAGTATATGGTAGGTTTGGAGCTGGAAATGAAAGTAAAGAATCTACTGCCTATCTTCAGCACTGAGAACATAGTCAGATCAAGGATGTTTTCATTAGGAAAGACACTCAAAGTGAGTTATCTGCCCGATACCTTCAGTGGGCAAACACAAGTGCTCAGGGATTAATGAAGCTACTTAAGGAAGTCACTTGAACAGCAGAGCACACAGACTGCAAAGTGAAAAAAAGAGATTACAAGGAAAGTCTCCAGACTTAACTGTGTAACCCCCTCAAACTATATTATTAGAATGAAGCCTGGACTCAAAGAAGGAAAGAGTCTGAACAGTAAAGAAAGCTATTTCCTCAGGCAGGAAATACAGACACAAAGTGAGAATCTCCCCAAAAGGAAAGTTTTCTGGAAAATTAAGCTGAGTTAAACCTTGCAAAGGTGATTAAAACAAATAGCAGCCATTTCCTCAGCTGTCTAAATAAAACGAGAACACTGAACGAAGAAATGGAGCTGCTATAGATTGAGAATATAGCAGAGATTAAAGGTAACCTAAAAATGGCCCAAAACTAAATTATACCTTTGCCTCAATTTTCAATGAAAATGGCATGAGGACAAAGGATAATGAGTGGAAAAGCAGGAATTAAAACCCACCACATTCATTGTATAAGCAGAATTCAGATAGTGTAGCATTCACAGGTGAGAAAGGTAAATAGCTTGGATTTTGAAGGCACTATTCCACTTGGAACAAACACTCAGATAACAAACATTCCTAATTTAGATATCAGGTCATGATTCATACCAAACCTGCACCCTGCTTCAATTCTCAGTCTCAGTTTACCTTCTTTCATCCCTTTGAACCATTTGTTCATCTTCCCTTTGAGATTCCCCAGACTTTTTAACACAGGCAGCACATACCTTTTCCCTCCTTCTGTTCCATAAACCCACTTATTAATCTGAGGATTTTGGGGAACAGTTTTCCAGGAGCAGTCAACATGGGGTCATGTGAAACACTTCAAGTAAATTATTTTAATCTTGAAAAATTATAAGCATCTGAAAAACAGAGGCTTAGGATGTTAGTAATGTACTAATATAAGAAATTATATCAGTTATGGTAGAACTGAATTTCAGTGAATGGTGTTCTGTTTTATTACACTGTATTTTCTCTCAGCAAACTACTCCAAGTCACAAAAATGCATAAAGGGAAACAATTCCAACACCTTCCAGAATCCTACCTCCAGCTAAAGGCCTCCTTATAAGTCCAACCCTACCAATAATGTGAAGGATGAGGTTCTGACAGCGTTAATAATAAGGAATCTGTAAAATTTATGCTGAGCTGACTGATTTGAGAAACGCTATACCCCGTTCCTTCTCCTCCAGAGAATTTCATTTTTATCTTGGTTATTGCTAACTGTTTTCTGTTAGTTACAAGCCAAAAGCAGAGTTTATTTTACATCACCTTTATTCCATCTTCCTTAGTGCTACTTAATGAGTTGAAGGGACTGGAAACTTGTTCTCAGCGAAGCAAATATTCTATGAGTTATAAATGACATTTCATCCTCATATGCAGATTTTTCTGTGCCTAAGTGAATTATTTACAAGGTACAGCTTGTGGGCTCCAACAATCAGCTGCCAGAGATTTACACCTACACTTAGTCCCTGCTCTCCTGCTGGGAAAATGTGAAGTTTTCCACCGCCCTTTAAGATCTGAAGACTTAACAGAGAATAGCTGTCCCCAAAGCTGGCACTGCTTTTCTTGGGATGGTGGCTGACTAGGCTTTGCTGAGGGAGAGAGAATAATGGTGAGCTGAGACACCAAGAGTGACTGCTTCAGTAGCTTAAAATAGTCTCCTTTTTTCCCCCCTCTGCATGCAGCTGCAAATCAAAAGTATCATGGACCATTTAAATATTATACTTTCAGTCCTGTATGCATAATGACAAAGGTAGTCATAGCATTGTTTTTTCTCTTTAATGAGGAAAAAGCTCATAGAAATTGGATGCTACTGTGATCAGGGAGGTGGATAAGAACAATACGAGAATTATTAAGTTCCCTACCAAAGCCAACCTTCATATTTAAAGGACCAAGAGAAAAGCTTTAAAAACATATGAGATTTAAGATAAATTATTTAAAGTAAATTGGGAGGTGTTTTGAAAGCTCTGTTGCTCTTCCTGAGTCTTTTCATGTAAGACAATATTGCAGAGAGCAAAGCATTGTGAAATGGGGTTGTAGTTACAAGAGCAGTGACAGTGTGGTGCTGCATCGCCAGCAGCCAAGTTGCTCCGGAGACCGTGGGTGTGGAGCGCATGTGGCTCCTTCCTGACGCCACAGGTGGGCTTTCTTTCTCCTTTATAATCTTCAGAGCTTTTCACTAGCTTTCAATACTTCCATAATGTTTAGAAAGCTAATGATGTTTACACTCGGGTGGGAAAAAAGAGAGCTCTGTTGCAACTTAATCTCTCAAGAAAAGCAGTAAAAGCCATCTATGTGGTATATGTAGGTAGCAAAACAATGTAAAAGAGTCATTTGGAGGGAACAATCCCTCAGTGGCAGGAAAACGGTTCAGAAGGCATAATAATTATTTTCCTATTTAGGTATCTCTGATCCTGGAATACTTGATGTGATTCTCTCTTTCCTTCCATTTGAATCTCTACTGACAAGAGATAATCTGATACTTTTTTCATTTCCCTCTCATCCAGTTTATTTCTTATAATATTAGACTTGGTGTAAAATTGTTTGAGTATGCTTGTACCTAACCAGCCTTCTGGGAAAAAAAGACTTACTCTCAGGCCCCTGCCAATGATAGACAGACAGACAGACAGACAGATAGA